>CM040244.1:3287121-3414621 GCA_022545495.1 Chrysanthemum lavandulifolium
TACTTTTCCACCGCTTTGGCGCTTTTCTTGGTCTTGTATACCCACTGACTCCAATAGCCTTTTGGCCTTCGGAAGGGTCGTCAACTCCCACGTATCATTCTTCACTATTGACTTTATCTCCTCGTCCATGGCTTGTCTCCATTTCTTGCTTTTCATAGCCTCCTCAAAAACTAAAGGTTCACAATCAACGTATAAACAAGTAAAGGGTATTTAAATCGGTTACCGTGAGAGCTCCTGCAAACTTCTTGTCTTGGTTCTCCTTCACTTGAACTTGAAGGTGATTCTTGGGTTGGAGTTGGACTTTGAGGTTGTTGGACTTCTTCACTTGATTCAATTGTCTCTTCTTCATCATCATAGGAAGAAAGTCATACCTTTCATTTTCCTTGATGCTCCAATCCCATGTCTCTTCTTCATCGAACTCCACGTCTCTACTCACTACCACCTTCCTTGTGATTGGATTATAGAGCTTATAACCTTTCGAATGCTTGTCGTACCAACAAACACATGCTTCTCACTTCATCATCAAGCTTCAATCGCCTTTGGGCGGGAGCGTGGACATATGCTATGCTTCCGAATACCCTTAGGTGAGAGCGGTAGGCTTCATCCCATTCCATGCTTCTTGTGGAGTCTTGTTATCTAAACTCTTCGAGCGGACACCGGTTCAATAGATATATCGCACAATCAACCGCCTCGAACCCAAAACTCCTTTGGCATCTTCTTACTTTTCAACATGCTTCGGACCATATTGAGAATGGTTCTATTCTTTCTCTCAACCACTCCATTTTGTTGTGGGGAGTAAGGAGCCGTTAGAAATCTCCGGATCCCATTATCCTCACAAAATTTGTTAAATTCTTTTGATAAAAATTCTCCACCTCTATCGGATCTCATTGATTTAATTTTATACCTTTCTTTTTCAACCATAGTTTTAAATGTTTTAAAAGTTTCAAAAGCTTGGGATTTTCTTTTAGAAAATATACCCAAGTTTTCTTGAAAAATCATCAATAAAGAGCATAAAGTAGAGATTCTTACTATAAGAGGGTGGAGTAATGGGACCACACAAATCCGTGTGAATTAGATGTAAAGGCTCCTTAGCTCTTGATGTCGCTTCTTCGGGAACGAACTCCTAGCATGCTTCCCAAGAAGGCATCCTTCACACAGTTGATTGGGATGATCAATTTGATCTAACCCTTTCACCATTCCCTTTGAGGATAATAACTTTAAGTCACCAAAGTTTAAGTGCCAGATCTCATGTGCCAAAGCCACGAATGATCCTTCAAACAACTCTTTAAGCACTTAGCTTCATCATGTTGAATGTTTAGACGAACATTCGGTTTTGGTCATAGGCACTTTTGCTATGAGCTTTCCTTCCGGATTCCTTATTGTAGCACTACGATCCTTGAAATGAATATCGTAATTTTTCTCTAAAAGTTGTCCCACGCTTAAAATATTACTTTTAAGATTGGGCACATTGTATACGTCCGAAATATATTGGTGACTTCCATCTTTAGCTCGGATAAGTATCTTACCTTTTCCTTTCACGGTGCCTTTGATTCGTCTCCAAAGGTGGCGTTACCTTTACTTTCTTCCATCTCCACGAACAAGTCTTCTTCACCCGTCATATGGTTACTTGCGCTGAATCTATATGCCATGGCTCTATCCTCTCTTCTTGTTCGTCATGTCTTGCCATTAGCAAGGTAAGCTCATCTCCGTCTTCTACCTCCACAAGATTAGCTTTTTCTTCCACTTGTCTTGAGCTAGTACACTCATTGGCATAATGACCATATTTACTGACAATTGTAACATTGTATTTGGGGCTTACCTCCTCTTTGAGATTGAAAGCTTCTCCCACGACCTCTTCGATATGAAGACCATTGGTTTTCATCTTCTTTGTTGACATCTTCTCTTCCTCTTCCTCGTCCTCGGCCTTGAAACCACCACGACCTCGAAAAATACCGCGTCCTCGTCTTGCTCCTTTCCATGTAGAAAGCTCTTTTCCTTTCTTTGAAGAGACCTTTGAGTATAAAGCTTGCTCAAGGGTTCTTTCCCTTCTTTCTTCAACTTCTTCATGGGCTTGTAAAGATCCCATGAGTTGATCAATGGTCATTGAGTCTATGTCTTTTGACTCCTATGGCCACGACAATGTAATCAAAGCTTGGGGCAAAAGAGCGAAGAATCTTTTCTATTACCCTTGTGTCACTCAAGCTTTCACCATTTCTCTTCATTTCATTTGAAATGGTCAAGACACGAGTGAAATAATCCAAATGGTTTGGATTCCTCCATTGGAGTTTTGAACTCTCCTCTAAGAGTTTGAAGACGTACCTTTTCACCTTGTCGATTCCTTTGAAAGCATTTTGAAGGATCTCCACGCTTCCTTGGAAGTAGTTGCGTTTGCAACTTTCTCAAACATCGCATCATCAAGACATTGATAGATGAGTGTAAAACACTGATCCTTCTTTCTTGCTTTTGCAACTCCACCCTTTGGGCGGCATTCATGGAACTTTCGTCATCTACTTTCTCAACACCTTTCTCTACAATCTCCCATACATCATGTGAACCGAGTAACGCCTTCATTCGAATGCACCAACTACCATAGTTGTCTTTGGTAAGACGAGGATATTGGAACAAGTTCATCATGCTTGACATCGTGATCTTCTGGCTCTGATACCAATTTGTTAGAAACTCGAAGGCCTTTTAGGCTTATATTTGATGAAGAGGTTGTAAGTGAAATTTAGGAAGAGAGGAACATTATTGATTGCTTAAGCTTTGCTTGATTTGCTTCATTACAAATGCATCACCACAACACCTATTTATACTACTCCATGGAATGTTCTAGAGATGAGATATTTCCATGGATATTCTACTACGATCTAGATACTTCCTACATCATCTTGATTATTCCTAATACATCATCATCCTTATCCTAGTTCTAGATATTTCTATAACATTTAGCAACAATATTCTAGACATATCTATGGATATTTTCTAGGATTATTCTTTGTCGTTCTAGAAGCTTCCATACCATTCTACGACTTTCTAGAAGCTTCCACTATATGGGCTCGGACTAAATCAAGTTTACGATCCAACAATTCTAAAACAGGCAAAACATGTAGAAGATACACTTTTTATACCTAAAGTATATGTTATATTGTATTAAGAGACACAAGGTGAAACAAGCGCCGTTCTTCTTCGTGTTTCTCTTCTTCAGCCTCTCCATCTTCCACTCTATAAACTTCCTCAATCTCCCTCTTTTCCTGAAATTGAATTCGGATTGTTATAAAGAAGAAATAAAACGAATTCCAAATTGGGTATAGCATGTAAAATAACGGACAATTAAGTCCCAAGCCTGCTAAAAAACGGATTATTTTTAACAAAGTTATCGTGTTGTTGATTCCGAGGTGTAGTGCTTTCCCTGCGCTACCTATTTGTACTAGTGGACTTAGAATGACCTATAATACGGAACCTATAATTAAGTATAACCTTTCGCTAAATACTAGAATTGAGAGACTTATTTCTATGTATTTAGGAATTTTCTTAAACTCCTAATGGTCGCCTCCTCATAAGTAACTAGTGTGGGCTAAACTAAGATCAATTTACAATGGGAAATTGGACAACATACGCTTCATAATGTACCCTCCTCTTACAAAATGGATTTTAGATGTACATTTTATGTATAACTGTCCCGTTTTCAACATGAAACCAATGTTCCAAAAATTCACCTAACTTCCATGTTTTACACTCTCCTTCATTCGGATCTCAACCTCAATATGATTCGGCTGAGCTTGAAATAAAGATTTAACGATTCCGGAGATGATGAAAATGAGTGTAAAAGGTAACAATTAGAGTTTTTGTGGAACATTATTTGCACTTATGAATGCTTTATTTGAAAGAGAGACACTTATGTGGCGTATCTTGTCAAATTTCCCTTTGCAATTTACATATTGATCAGTAAGTGAACAGAAATAGGATCCTAAAATAACAAAATAACTAGATTCTACCCTACAACTAAGTATATGTTATATTGTGTTAAGAGGCGGACGGTGAAATAAGAACATAATAAGCAGAGCTCACCTTAACATAAGGAGATACAAGAGTTTGCTCAAAGATAGGAGACCGGTAATATTTCCCACTTCTATACAAACGTATTTTATCAGTACAATAAGTCGGCGTTTTCCTAGATTGAAAACTACTTTCGTTAACCATAAAGTGTATAAGATGATCCTTTCTGTCAAAATATTTTGGCAACAGTTTCCAAGACTGTTTGACATTATTGGATATTAACTTATTAATCCATGTAAGTCAAGATTAGAGTAGTATTTATGTATGTATATAAGTTAAAGATAGGTCCTTGGCCATCTTCTTTTGACTGGTTTCACCTATTTCTTTGTGCATTTCACCCCAAGTACTACTTGCGGTTTCATCATAAATAACAAGGAGATCAATGAAATTTACGTAGCAAACTCTAAGCGTGTTACCATCTTCTTTATCCAAGCCTTGCAAGCTGTGCAATTGTACCCCACTTGTCACCCATGGTGACGGTGAAATAACCCCATACTATCAACGACTTTGTATACACATAGCAAGTTTATCTCAACATCTTTAACCCTTGGTGGTATTGCATCTAGTGTATCATAATTAAGATGCACCAAATAAAACCACCTGACCAAATCAATGAACTTATTGAAGATTTCCCAGTTTCTATACAGAAGATCATCTTTTTCCAACAGTTTCATGAATGATATGTACCTTGAAAATGAATTGACTTTGAGTGCATAAAGGGTACCATTATAACTGATGTAATCTTCATCAATGTAATCATGTGTATCATTCTTGTTCCAATCTAGATCTTCTATGCCCTTAATGAGAGAGCATTCATCAGTGGGATCCATTTGTTTGAATTGATCCTCCAAAAACTGGTTGTGTTCATTGATAACTTCATTCATATCAACCTTTTCTTTGCCTTTTCCTAACAGTGGTGTCTGAACATGGTTTTCATCATGGTACATGTAAAATATGCTACATACACCATCTTCAATCTCTGTCCTATACCCTTGAGTCTTAAGTAGATCTAAACTAATCATGTTTGATGATACCTCAGGAGTATATTGTACAGACTTGACCACTACTTCCCCTACATCAGTTCTAATTGTGACATCCCCCACCCCATATGAGAAAATAAATTTTCTCTCATGCTCTTCTTTGGCTATCATTTTGAACTTATATTCTATATCATTAAACAAAGCTCTTGAGGGACACATATGAAACTGATAGGAATCACTAGCATACCATATATCATTCCAATTAAGTAAATCAGTACCTTTTACCACATAGTTTCCAGTTAAATAGACCTTTTCTGTGTATCTTGCTTCTTCTGCTATAACCTTCTCAGTCATTTCTCTTTCTTGTTCAAGTTCAAGTGCTGCAAGCCTCTTTCTGTCTTTGCATGCCCAAAATGCATGCCCTTTTTCCTTGCAAATATGGCACTTGGCTTTCTTGTCTTTCTTCATCTTCATGATCTTTCTTTTCAGTTTCAGCAGATCTGCACTTTCTCTTTCAGAGTTAAAAGCTTCATTCTCCATAACTGTTTGTGCCAGGATGTTTTTTCCTTTTGGTGATATTGTTGTTTTCTTCCTTCTGGCACCCCATAGGTTTACCCTATTTGGAGTTTCTCGAAGGAGATACCTTCCTGTCATGAAACCAGAGTCTGGCCTATCCCAAGAATAAGAGCCTAAGCTCTGATGCCATTTGTTGGTCCCTACGCTGTGATTTGAGTCGATATGAAATATGCAAAAAATAACAAATAGGATCTTTGAATAACTAAATCGTCTAACTTATAAATGATTCATTTACAACGTATTTATACTAAACGAGAGGGTATGTCCCAAACGTCACATCGGTTCAGGAAGTAACCGTTTTCCATAACTGTTTTCTATAACTACTTGGCGGTTAAATAACTGCCACAAACCGCTCTTAACCGCTATTCGGTTAGAGACTTTATGTTGAGCAAGTTTGGTTCTTCGAGGATGAAGCAATGGCGAGATTAGCGTCTTCAATCTCCTCCTTAATCTTGATCGTTGCTTCGTCCTACGTCTTGAACTCCGAGCATTTGTCGCATAGTCACGAACTTGAGTCTTGGTAAATCTTTCGTTAAGATGTCTGCTCTTTGTAGTTCTCCACTTACGTGTTCCACTTTGATATGACCATTCTCTACGCATTCACGAATGAAATGATAGCGAATGTCTATGTGCTTGCTCCTTCCATGAAAAACGGGTTCTTCTGAGTTGTATAGGCGATATATTGTCAACTCTAAGCGTTATCTTCTTTTCTTCTAATCCAGGTCAATTCACCGAGTAATCGTTTTAGCCATAAGGCTTGACATCTTGGTGTTGTAGGCGCCATGAATTCGATTCACATGATGAGAGTGCTACTTGTCGATTGTATCCGAGTACACCAAGTAATGGGTGACTCTCCAAAGTAAAATATTATGCCGGTAGTTCCTTTTCCTTGATACGTATTGATTCCATAACTACCGTCGTTGTATCCTGTAATCTTGCACCGCCTTATTTCTTGTATATTATTCCATGGTCTTCGTTCCTTTGATGTATCGGATTACTTGTTTCACCGCCTTGGTGATGATCCTTGGTCTTGCATAAATCTGCCGAGTAGTCCGATCGAGTAACTAAGATCCGGTCTACTATGTAGTAAGTATCGAGACTTCCAATTAGGCTTTGGTAATAAGTTGCGTCAACTGGTTCTCCATCTTCCGCCTTGACCAACTTAGTGCCGGGATCCATAGGTGTCTTCGTATCATTACTATCCGTCATGCTTGTTTCTTTTAAGATATTGTTAATGTATCCAGTTTGCTTGATCGTAATTTCTCCTCCTGTCTGTGTAACTTCTATCCCAAGGTAATATGCTAGCAACCCTAAGTCGCTCATTTCGAATTTATCTTCCATCTGGGATTTGAACAAGTCTACTTCCTTCTTTGGAGTGCCCGTGATTATCAAATTATCTACATATACTCCAACGATAAGTGTAGAAGTCTTGCTTCTCTTTGTGTAGACTGCTTGTTCGATATTACATTTCTTAAAGTCTAAAGACTTCAAGGTTTGGTCAAGCTTCACGTTCCAAGCTCTAGGTGCTTTTCTTAAGCCATACAAAGCTTTGGTTAGCTTGTAGACTTTTCTTAGGTTTCCTTGTTGAATGAAACCTTCAGGTTGTGTAACATAGACTTCCTCCTTCAATTCTCCATGTAAAAATGCTGATTTTACATCTAAGTGGTGTACTTGCCATCCATGATACTGCTAGTGCTAATATTAATCGAACTGTCTCTATCCTGTGGCTGGTGCAAACACTTCATGAAGTCTATTCCTTGTTCTTGTACATAACCTTTGCTACTAATCTTGCTTTATACTTTATGATCCTTCCTTGTGCATCTCTTGGTTTTATAAACCCACTTGAGTCCTATTGCCTTCTAATTTTCGGAAATGTGGTGAGGGTCCATGTGTTGTTTTGTTAATTGAATCTAATTCAATTTGCATGGCCTCAATCCATTTCTCATCTTTTGATGCTTCCTTGTAATTACGGGTTCTTCTTACGTGAAAAATAAGCTAGGTGCTTCTACTTCACGTGCGGTTTGGTAAATTTCCGTAATATCCTTTAAACCTTGTATAGGTCTATGATCAAATCTAGGAACCGAGCTTTCGAGCGAACTTATAGTAGCTCTTTCTTCATCTTACGAGTTAGGGTTGTAAGTGTATGATGGTGGTGTGATTGGTGAAGGTGGATCCGGTATAGGTTCTTGTTCTTGATACGTGTTATCGGTGTTTTCTAAGTTGATGGTGTAGGATTATCATAGTCAACTCCATCTACCATAAAGCTAGTCCAAAGCGTATAAATGCGTATACGTATCCTCTTCATTGTTGTTCCAATCCCACGGTTTTGTTTCCATAAACTTCACATCCCTACTAACATGTTTTTCTTTTCTCTTGGATCATATAGTCTACGCTTTTGATCCTTCTTCAACTCTAAGTAAATCATTGGAATGCTTCTATCATCCAAACTTCTTGAGTGAGGTATCGTTACCTTAGCATAAGTTGTGCATCCGAATATTCTTAGGTATTCTAGGTTTGGTTTTCTATTGTAGAGGGCTTCATATGGTGTTTTATCTACTGTGGCTTTCGTGGGTACCTGTTGAGTATGTAAATGGCGTGCTGTTGCTTCCGCCCAATAAGTTAAGGGTAACTTCATCGCTTTCATCATACTCCTAGTCATTGACAATCTTGTCCTATTTCTCCTCTCTACTACACCATTACATTGCGGTGAGTATGGTGTCATCAATTGTCTTTCTATTCCATTCTCCTTACAAGATTTGGTGAATTCATGTGATGTAAATTCACCTCCTCTATCGTTCTTAGCATCTTTATTTTCAACTTCAACTTTGATTCAATTTCTTTGCCTAAATTCCTTGAATGTCTTTGAATGCTTGATCTTCGAGTTTAGAAAGTAAGCCCACATAAACGTGTGCGATCATCTACTAATAAGAAGATGAGCTTCTTTCGAGTGTGTTGTTGGACTTATGGGACCACGAGATCTCCATATACTAAGTCCAACGGGTTCTTTGATCTGAATTTGGCTTGGTTTGGAAAAGGTGTTCTAATGTGTTTTCCTAATAAACATGCATCATGATTTGTCTGCATGGTTTATTACGGGTATTCCGTCTACTAAACCTTTTCTTGTCATCTTGTCTATTGCATCAAAGTTGGTGACCTAATCTAGCATGTCATAACCATGCTTGGTCGTCTCGTTTGCTAAGAGACATATAGGTGCTACTATATGTAATCTAATCTTTGTAAAGTCGATTCTTAGATCGTTCTACTTTCATCAACAACTTTTATTCTTATCATACAAAGTCGAGTAAATTTCCATCCATGATGATCTTGCAACCTATTTCGTAAGTTGTCCTAGACTAAGTATGTTGCTCTTGAGGTTTGGAATGTAGTAAACATCCGAAATCATTTTCATTGTAAGTCTCTACATCCTAATAATATTGAACCTCTACCCTTTATCTCCACATCGATCCATCTCCAAAGCGAGCGCGTCCGGTGATGCTTTCGTCAATATCATAAAATGGCCTTTGGTGCCCGTCATATGGTTACTTTCACCATTATCTAAATACCATATGCTAGCATCTGTTGTAGCATATTTTCGAGGGTGTACTTGTTCTTCATTTAACAAGATTTCTTGATTTCTTGTATCGCCATTAATAATGATGGTTCATCGTCTTCTAAGATAAGGTTTGATTGTTCTGAGTTGTTGGTGGACTTTTACAATTTCTCCGAAATGTCGGGTTTCATAATTGTAACATTTCAAATTCTTTCTATCCCACTCACTTTATTCTTATTGTGAGGTGAGTTTCCTCCATTCGAGTTATCTCTATTTCTCTTATTACGCCAATTACCTCGTGAATTGTTTGATCTACCCCTATATTTGGTAAATCCCATTTGTGTACAGGTTTGTTGCCAAAGTTTCTTGGTTTCAAAAGGTTCTTCATGATATTGATTATGGATTTGTAGAATAGATAAGTGCAGTGAAAGAATAACGGGTATAAGGTAAATAGCAATAACAGGTAATGCATAAATAGGGTTGATAATGTTGAATTGATTTCTGCCTACAGAAATCTACATATTTATATGTTTCTAAAAGGCACCAAATGGCGTTATGTTTCCCTCAAACGTTGTGACTTTTGGGAATAAGCATCATTAGTAGCGCCAATTCTAAGCGCCACAATATGGGTGCGGTGACCCATTTTGTGCGGCCTATTTCGTCAAATACATAACACAAATATGTCCATTAAACACAAATACTAAACATAATAATACTACTAAGTATACTTGACTCAAATGCAATTAACAAGGGACTAACACCACCTCCCTTCTTCTTGGGAAGGATTTCGACAATCTTTCTTTTTCTGCATGGGAGTTTTCCGAATATTAATTGGCGAATTTATTAAAGATTCTAAAGCGGGCAAAACCAGGTAGAAGATAAATTTAAGTTATACCTTAGACCCGTCCTCTTCTTTCTCGTCTCTCCTTCTCCCGCAAGTGATTTCAGAATTATATAAAAGAAGAAATAGATTCCAAATTCCAAATTGGGTACAACATGTAGAATAAGGGAAAATTAAGTCCCAAGTCAGCTAAAGAAAGGGAAAACATTATTAACAAAGTTTTCGTGATGTTGATTCCTAAGTGTAGTGCTTCTTCTCCTCTACTTCCTATTGGTAATAATGGTTTAAAATTGATCTATAATACAAGGATCGAGAAACTTATTTCTACAACCTTGGAAAGGATATATAAGAAAATGATTGGCAGCTAAGATTAATTTACAATGGTTAATTTGACAGCATAATTTTCTTAATGTAGCCTCTCTCAAAAAGAGACTTCATAAGTACATTCTTTGTATACATACGCTCCCTTTTTCACCATGCAATGAATGTTCTGAAAATACCCTTGTTCAAAACATTCGTTGCTCATTCATAGTTATACAAAGAGAGCAATTATTAAGGCTTATATTTTAGAAAGGAGTACTTAGAGGTGTATCCTGTCGAATTTCCCTTTACAATTTACATATCCACTGAGTACCCGCCTTACAATCCGCTTCCATGAGTCATTGATAACAAACACAGATGATAATAAAGCAATTTATAGAGATATGAAAACAAGTATAATACATATTGAGTCATTCAGTATCAGAGATATGGTGTATTTTCAGGAATAGGGGAAATCTAGAGTATATATGTTGTATACTTGTATTGTACTAGCAGAATGTCCGCGCTATGCAAAGACAATAAAAAGGAAGGCATTAAAAGTTGCTAGTGATAAACGAACAAGTGAGGTGATAATGATTGCTTGTTTCGACGTGATAATTTAAAGTCATTCTAAATTTAAAATTTTAATCTACTTTTTGATGTATAATGTTGTATATCATGCCTAGTTTTAAGACAAAATATGTATGATTTATATAGGTGTAAGATTAAGAGACGATGGTGGAATAAGAACATAATAAGCAAAGCTCACCTTAACACTCCCGCTTTAACAAATGTTGTTGTTATTCTTTATGCAACTTGGGCTCCTACTAATAACATGAGGAGACACAAGGGTTTGGTTAAAGATAGGTGACCGAATATATTCCGCACTTGTCGACAACACTATATTATCATCACAATAGTAAGTTTGGCTGGCGTGCTCCTATACTCATTAGTATCCTTAAGCATATATTGTATAGCATGATCCTTCATCTCGAGAATAATTTGTGATTTACAGCAGTTCCCAAGATGGTTTCACATCGTAATTTCTCATAACCCAAATGCTAAAGAGTGGATTATCGTAAGCATCTATCATTCTAGTAAATATGCATAGCGGCCTTGAAAATCCCGGTGTGTTGTTAAGACTCCAAGCGTATCTCGTGTGATTGGGTTGGGGAATTTCTCTGAATTCCTCTTTAGTTAAATCAAAAGACACAATTAATACCTTTTTGTCCGTGGTATCATCATCATAATCATAATAATGATCAAACCAAAACCAGTGAAATGCCCCGTTGAATAAAATACCAGGCGCCGCATCATGAAACCTATAATTGACTTCTCCAAAATGTTTATATTTATTTGATTTCAAAGATAATATATGAACACATGCCAAATAATGATCTATGCAGATCGTGGTAACAACTTTGTAATCATCTGTGGTTGAATCATATGTTGGCCCAAATTTACGGATCTTTAATCAACGATATACCAAAGTATGAAAATAATCTCTATTTTCTATAAATCTGTCATAATGTAATCGTTACATGTTCTACTCTATTTATACAAATTGAAACGGTACATGTTGAACCGTTGTGATGGTTCATGATATATGATTATGTTTGTAAGCATCATATAACCGTTTGTAACTGCTATTTGGTAGTTATTCAATGAGTTGACTTTTCCATGTTGACTTTGACTTTCGTTGACCGGGTCGTTTGTGGGTGTTGACTGGGTCGATTGGGGCATTGTGATGGGTCGATTGGGATTAACCCAATATTCTCCCCCTTAATCACAATCGCTGCGACGTAGATCTTTAAGTCTTTTGTAGTCGTAGTCGTCTCACATAACTCCATTTTGCTTCATTCTGCATTCTCTGCTGTTTCTGCATTCTTTGCGGTTTCTGCACTCTCTGCGATTTTTGCACTCTCTGCGGTTTCTGCAATCTCTGCGATTTCTGCACTCTCTGCGGTTTCTGCACTCTCTGCTGTTTTTGCAATCTCTGCTGTTACTGCATTCTCTGCGATTTCTACAATCTCTGTTGTTTCTACAATCTCTGTTGTTACTGCAATCTCTGCTGTTACTGCAATCTCTGCTGTTTCTCATTGCATCATTTCTCTTCAGTTATAGCCGCCATAAGTAATGTTGGCTCTAAGTCTTCTTCAATAAAATTGGAGTGTTCTCTGACTTGATTTTTGCGTTTATTTTGACATTCATATGCATAATGTCCAAGTTTGTAACATCGGTAGCATGTGACTTGAGATTTGTCTCTTGTATCTTCTTCAAAAGACGCTCGTTCTTCCCTTTTAGATTGATAATTGTTCTTGTCTTGTTCTCGGCCTAGAGACTGGTTAAATCTTTCCTTACCATATTCTCTAAAAGGTTTTCCTTGTCCTTTATGTCGTGTGAACATCAAAGTCTCTTGATTGTTCACTTGTTTATCCTTCTTAAACTTAATCCTTTCTTCATAGGTCTTAAGTATTCCAATTGCTTCTTCCATAGTCATTTCACTTAGGTCGGAATATTGTTCTATAGATGCGACTATTTGCAGATACCTATCGGGTACAACATTTAGTAGTTTCCGTACTAAGGTTTCATCTTCTATGGTGTGTCCTAGACTAGCGGCTTTGTTTACGAGAGTTGTAAGTTTTGTAGCAAAGGTGTCAATTGTCTCGTCTTCCTTCATTTGTAGCATTTCAAAATCAGATTTGAGTGTTTGTAGTCTTGCTTGTTGAACTCTGTTTTCGCCAACGTGTCTAGTTTTCAAAGCATTCCAAATGTCCTTTGCGGTTTTGTGCTTTGTTATTTGAAGTAATTGTTCCTCGGGTAAGGCTTGATAAAGGAAAGGCGATGAGTGTCTAAATACTCATCATTTTGTACAAAATAAAGCGCAAAATCATCTCGAAAACACTCGAAACACATCAAAATGATCAAAATATCACAAATCAGTGTTTTGTGTGTTTTAAATGCAAAAATATCAAAATCAGATGAAAAACATATCAAATTTGCAAAAATTGCAGTTTTAGTCCCCAAGTTTCAAAAGTTATCAAAAACAGTCCCTGAGCACATAATTTCAAAAGTAAAGTCACCAAAGGTCCTTTTAAAATCAAAACTTGTCAAATTTAGTCCTTTGGTGAAAAATATCAAAAAGTTTGAGAAATTACAAGAATGGTCCTTCAAGTTTCAAATTTGGCAGAAATGGCCCCTGGAAAATTAGGAAATGACAGATTTGGTCCCTGTACTTTTGAAGCTTGTCATTAATGGTCCCTTGAAGTAACTTTGATGAAATGACAGCTTAGGTCCTTGTGTTTTCAGAATTTACATCATAGGTCCTTGTTATTTAAACCCATTTTGGACCCTTACCAATTTTGGACCCCCTGTCATTTATCCCACTTGTGACCCCCCTGTTATTTAATAATCCCAGTCAAACCTATTTTGACTTCTCCTTCCCTCCCTCACGGATATCCCACCTCCATCATCACCATTTCTGCAAAACACAGGCTTTACCCATTCCCCATTTAGACTTTTCCACCTTATCACTCCACCTCAACTACAATCCAAGACACATTAATTACTTCTCTCCTTTTGCACTCAAACTCAACAAACTGCTAAATGACTCTTTCCGCCAAAATGAAATAAATGGCGGGATCATCTAAACTCATCCAAGGGCTACAAGAAGAGGTGGACCGCGCTCATTCATGAGAGAAACAATTTGGACTATAAAAGAGGAAGAAGGATGCAAGCAAAGGAGTGAGTTAGTTTTATTATTTCCTTTAATGTCGTTTTTACCTAAATGTCTTAGTTTAGTAGAAAATGTTGTAATTTCATTTCTTTGTATCACATTCAAGTTAAACTCTCATTTTGAAGTGTTGTTAAGTATCAATCAAAATTTTCATTCAAAATCCAAGTTTAGTGTTTCTTGTGGTATTTTTCGGTTCAAAATTCTCATGTACAAGTGTTAGTGGCTTATTTTCAAGCTCATACAAGCTTATTTAAGTTCCTTGTAACTTTCAATGTTGGTCAATCGATTTTGAACAATATTGGATGATGGTCAATGAAAGTCAACTGGGACTCAATTTGGCAATGGTGATGGAAAAGGGTGATCAGAGAGGATGATATGGGGTTAAACTAGCTTAGAATAGATTAGGTTGGGTTCTCGGTTTTGACCTTGCAAATAATTTGGATACATTTGGGTGAGTTCTCGTTTCAATTTCTTAGTCTATTTTGCATATTTTGCTTGAATGAGTATCTGTAGTGACAAGCGCTTTTAATGTGTTTAATTAGTTTGTAAGTAGGTGAGTTTAGCTCAGTTTGATCTTTGGTACAAGTTGGTTCGATAGCTAGCCTTTTAAATCGCAATTCAAGGTTTTAAAGGGTGTTTGGATGAACTGCTTAAACTAAGGTTTAGGATTGTTCAGTGTTAGGTCTCTGGTATTTCATGTTTGATTAGTCATATGAAACTCATTTGAGCCATTACTTTTGCCTGCTAGTCACCAATAGTCAAAATCCATCCAATTGATCCTCAACAGGCTCACTGTTGGAATTTGGGATTTGCAGATCATTGTCTTGTGTGTAGAATTCATAAAGTAATCTTGCAGTATGTTTCATTCATCTAGTTACTTCATTTCCAGTACTTAAATCCAGATCTAAGTTCATGAAAGTCAAACTCTCAGTTTTACCTTAAAAGTCAAAAAGTGAAAATCTTGTTTTGAGCCTATCTAAGGGGATTTTTCATGAACTCATTTATGAGCCAAATCCAATGAAATTATGGGTTTAAGTACTTCACTTGGTCTACTTTCTGAATATGATTTTTTCTGATTTTTGTTAATTTTTTATAAGCTTCTTTAGAGCTTGTCATTATGGGTCAAGTGCCTGTGCGAGAGCATGTGGCTGTGAGTTTTATACATTTATTGCAAGGGTTGCACTGCTCATTTGAGCTTCACTAGGTCTAATTTTTGGTTTAAACAATCTTAGCTTGGTCTTTTCATGTTCCCATACATTTTCCATTTTAAGCTAGTATGGTAGTTTGTGCATAAGCTCAAAGTAGCTCTCGAAGCCTTTTTAGCTTTAAATCTCATTTCAACAAATCATTGCTACTTGTAATCCAGAGGTCATAAGCAGTTGAGACTTGTTGCTTTTGAGTTATTTTAGCTTATTATAGCTTGTGTAACAGTTTGGTGCCCTTTGGACTCCATTTGCTTATGTAAGTGCTTATTTCAATAAGCACTTACTCATCAGTTTCATATTTCTCCACATAAGGGCCTGTTTTTCCATTTTTCTCATATTCCTAATATTATTTTAGACTTTTCCTGAAATTTTCAGATTTTTCCAAGTTGTTTTGCTATTTTTCTTAATTTAAATTAGTTTTTAATCATTTTTAATTAGCTTTTAATACAAAAAATTAAGAAAAGCTTCAAAAAATTAATTTTTCAATTTTCTTAAGTTAAGATAAATATAAAAAGCCAAAAACATATTTTTCCCTATTTTTCTTAGTTATAATTGTATTTTTAAATATTTTAATTAGCTTTTAATAGTATTTAATTCCTAGAAAATAGAAAAATAATCATAAAAATACAAAAATAGTTTTGAAAATTCTATTTTGATATTTTAGAGTTTTCTAAGTCTTAATTTTATTTTTCTAGCTTTATTTCCTATTTTCTTGTATTTTAAGTAATTATTAAATAGTTAAAAATAGTTTTTAATTAATAATAATTAATTAAATAGTTATATAAATAATTTTCTTTTTCTATAAATTTTCTTTTATCATTAGGATTGTAAAAATGTATTTTTCATATTTTTAGGATTTATATTGTATAAGTTTCACTTTTTATTTTGTACGTTTCGTAATTTTAATTTAAGCGTAAGTTTTAGTTTTAAATTTTAAACGTTCATCATTTTAAATATAGTGATAGCGTTTATTTAATAGATTTTATCTTTTTAACTTTCTTTAATTTGCATTTAAGCCGTTTTTAATTTGTTGGCTTTTTCCGTAGTTAATATCATATTCAAATCCTTTTTCCGTTCAAATCTCCCGATCACTAAACGTTTGATAATCCATTGCATAGCTCGCTGGGACATAACGACCGGGAGAACCTATACTCCTCGGATCTTCATTGATTTCGTGCTTAGGCGGTTTTAAGTTGGTTACGGTCCGCCATTCACAAGTGGCGGGCTTATGTGTTAACTTGCTTTGTTGTACAAGATCAAATTTTTGGCCACTGGAGTCAGTATCTTGATTATCTTACGTTTAGCAGATTAGTAATTTGGATATTCACTCTTTGTTCATACCATCCATCTGTATATGTTTATATTTTCTTATCCAAAATACAAAAATATTCTTCTTTCCTCTTATTCGTGATTCTATTTCTCTTACCCCTCGCACTGTTTGATTCTACTTTATTTAACCTCAAAACCGTTTAATTCTCCATTCCTTATCCTCTTATCCGTTTAATTCTTTATGTCATGGTATTTGACATGTTCACGTGTGGAGGTCCATTTAATGGTGGAAATTGTCGGCGATGTACCAATGTGGGTTTCGGAGACAAGTTTGTCGGTAATCCCGATCCCATTTCAAATGAAACACCGATTTTTCCTACCTACCTCCACATTAATACGAATCCTACTCATGCGAGTATTGTGGGAATGATTCTCATTACGGTTTTGATTGTCCATCACGGGTTCCGCTTGTCTATGAGCGGAACCATGTTACAATCAATTTTGGTGAAAGTTATTTTCCCAATTATCTCATTGTGAGAATTATGGGGTCCTCATGCGACTTTTGAATGTCAACCGATGAATCAAAATTTTCACAATTCCAATTCTCCGGTTTTGACAATTTCCAACCCCACAGTATTCCATCGGTCATCGGACTTCCGAGCCTTCACATCATTTCAATGATTACGAGGAGTGTAATCTTCCTCAAAGTTACGAAGAAATACGCATTCGAAAGAAAGCGCAAATGAAAAGAATGGTGTGTAAGCTTCATGAGATGAATATAAGAATCGAGATATGATGGCGATGATGATGAGGATAGTATTCAAATGAAGGAATACTATGATTACGACGAGGAGAGTGTTACTCAATTGAACGATCTTATTTCTCAACTCCCTCGATCTATTGCTATCACACCTATCTTACCTTTATTGCTTCCAAAGACTCTCTCATAATGGGGACGAGCCTTCTAGCACTATTCCGAAATGGAATCGTCTAGTGTTGAGAGCCTTGTTCCAACCCAGTGAGTCCGAGGTTATCTCCGTAATATGTGTGATGAGCCTCTTAATGATGATTCTTCTCCTCTTGACATTCCATATGATCATGTCGAGATGTTCTCCGATTCGATAACGATTGTACTTGTTTGACGATTCTTTATCCTATGGAGACATCGATTATGTCGAGGAGCTACCTTCCGAGCTAGTTAGCTTAGAGGAAGTGAGAGATTATGATGATCCGGAAATTGAGGACGAGATACTTCGTGAACAATTGTTCAATATAAATCTCCTCGTTTCTAAGATCGAATCATTTTGTGCTAAGTCGACTTCATCTCCTATCCCGTTGTGGATAGTGACTCTACATTGGACAAGCCCGAGCTTGAGGCTTTTCCAATGATTCTCTTCATGAAGAGTTCTCCGGTGAACTCTCTCATGACATATCTCCTCGGAATATGATCATTTCTATTTTGATCTTGAGGATGATATTGGCTCGGAGGAAGGTGTACTCTATCATAAGAGTTTTCTTATTGATGATACTACCCTCACCCTTCCTCCTGATATGTCTACATTTGAGGATGAAGAATGGATCCTAATTGTTATAAACATCTTCCTTCCATTCCTCACATATGATGTGACTTCCTCTCTTCTTCACTCCTTCGGGAGTGAGGACACTATCTTTGACCCCGGCATTTTCATTTATCATTTGTGAGTCGGGTCTTTCTCTCTATATCTCATCGGTGTGGAACTTTCACGTACTTCAATGTTTATCCAAACATCTTGAATGAAAGTCCGATGGAGATTGTTTCTTCCACTTTGCTTCCCCATGAACCAATGAATTCGGGGTCGAGTCAAGCTAGCGACTCGGTAATCAAAAACAAGTAGCTTAACATGGGTTTTCACCCATGTGTTCCACCTAGTGTGGGAGTTACCCACATGTTATATATATAAGTTTCAAAAAAAAAAAAAAAAATCTTCTTTCTAAATAATGGCCGTAGTATTTCCTTTTCGTTCTTTGTTTTGGCATAACCGCGGTACTTTGAATATTGATGGCAATATTCATTTCTAAGTGTGGGGAATTCACGAATTTTATCATATAATTATACCAATTCCCGTTTTTGGCCAAAATTTTTTTTTTGAGTAAGTGTTTTACACTTACTCATTTGGTTATCGATCCGCCATATCGTAAGACAAAAGGATTGGCTAATCCAGAGCAAACGGCTCTTGGTAAAGATTTCTCAAATCCGTTTATACGACTTGCAATTTGCCCAAAATTGTATGGTATTTAGCTCACCATATCCTAAAAAGTGAAGAGTTGGCTAGCCCGCAAGTTTATGGCTTGTGGTAAAGGCGATGGAAAATCCATAATTGGTAATCAACTCACCAAAGATAATATTGATAATTTATCTAAGAGTTGGCTAGTCGAGAGCAAACGGCTTCGGTAAAGACAAAATCAAATCCGTTGAAAGGCGGTGGTTTGCTCAAAATCACATGGTTATCGATGTACCATGGTTCTTACTTGAACTGAAACATTTGGCTACTCGAGTAATAGCTTTTGGTAAAGAAATTAAAATCCATTATGTTTTCTCAAATCATTGCTAGGGACTAGCAATAGTTTAGTGTGGGGATTGATGAGTGTCTAAATACTCATCATTTTGTCAAAATAAACTGCAAAATCATCGAAAACACTCGAAACACATCAAATGATCAAAATATCACAAATCAGTGTTTTATGTGTTTTAAATGCAAAATATCAAAATCGGATGAAAACATATCAAATTTGCAAAATTGCGGTTTAGTCCCCAAGTTTCAAAAGTTATCAAAAGCAGGTCCACAGCGCATAATTTCAAAAGTAAAGTCACCAAAGGTCCTTTTAAAATCAAAACTTTTCAAATTTAGTCCTTTGGTGAAAAATATCAAAAGTTTGAGAAATTACAAGAATGGTCCTTGAGTTTCAAATTTGGCGAAATGGCCCCTGAAAATTAGGAAATGATGATTTGGTCCTATACTTTTGAAGCTTGTCATTAATGGTCCCTTGAAGTAACTTTGATGAAATGACAGCTTAGGTCCTTGTGTTTTCAGAATTTACATCATAGGTCCTTGTTATTTAAACCCATTTTGGACCCTTACCAATTTTGGACCCCCTGTCATTTATCCCACTTGTGACCCCCCTGTTATTTAATAATCCAAGTCAAACCTATTTTGACTTCTCCTTCCCTCCCTCACGGATATCCCACCTCCATCATCACCATTTCTGCAAAACACAGGCTTTACCCATTCCCCCTAGCTAGCACTTTTCCACCTTATCACTCCACCCTCAACTACAATCCAAGACACATTAATTACTTCTCTCCTTTTTGCACTCAAACTCAACAAACTGCTAAATGACTCTTTCCCGCCAAAATGAAATAAATGGCCAGGATCATCTAAACTCATCCAAGGGCTACAAGAAGAGGTGGGAACTGCTCATTCATGAGAGAGAAACAATTTGGACTATAAAAAGAGGAAGAAGGATGCAAGCAAAGGAGTGAGTTAGTTTTATTATTTCCTTTAATGTCGTTTTTTACCTAAATGTCTTAGTTTAGTAGAAAAATGTTGTAATTTCATTTCTTTGTATCACATTCAAGTTAAACTCTCATTTTGAAGTGTTGTTAAGTATCAATCAAAATTTTCATTCAAAATCCAAGGTTAGTGTTTACTGTGGTATTTTTCAGTTTCAAAATTCTCATGTACAAGTGTTAGTGGCTTATTTTCAAGCTCATACAAGCTTATTTAAGTTCCTTGTAACTTTCAATAAGCTGGTCAATCAGTTTTGAACAATATTGGATGATGGTCAATGAAAGTCAACTGGGACTCAATTTGGCAATGGTGATGGAAAAGGGTGATGCAGAGGATGATATGGGGTTAAACTAGCTTAGAATAGATTAGGTTGGGTTCTGGTTTTGGACTGCAAATAATTTGGATACATTTGGGTGAGTTCTCAGTTTCAATTTCTTAGTCTATTTTGCATATTTTGCTTGAATGAGTATCTGTAGTGACAACTGCTTTTAATGTGTTTAATTAGCTGTAAGTAGGTGAGTTTAGCTCAGTTTGATCTTTGGTACAAGTTGGTTCAGTAGCTAGCCTTTTTAAATCTGCAATTCAAGGTTTTAAAGGGTGTTTGGATGAACTGCTTAAACTAAGGTTTAGGATTGTTCAGTGTTAGGTCTCGGTATTTCATGTTTGATTAGTCATATGAAACTCATTTGAGCCATTACTTTTGCCGCTAGTCACCAATAGTCAAAATCCATCCAATTGATCCTCAGTGGCTCTTTGTTGGAATTTGGGATTCTGGATCATTGTCTTGTGTGTAGAATTCATAAAGTAATCTTGCAGTATGTTTCATTCATCTAGTTACTTCATTTCCAGTACTTAAATCCAGATCTAAGTTCATGAAAGTCAAACTCTCAGTTTTACCTTAAAAGTCAAAAAGTGAAAATCTTGTTTTGAGCCTATCTAAGGGGATTTTTCATGAACTCATTTATGAGCCAAATCCAATGAAATTATGGGTTTAAGTACTTCACTTGGTCTACTTTCTGAATATGATTTTTCGATTTTGTTAATTTTTATAAGCTTCTTTAGAGCTTGTCATTATGGGTCAAGTGCTGCAATGCAGCATGATGGCACCTGTGTTTTATACATTTATTGCAAGGGTTGCAGCCTGCTCATTTGAGCTTCACTAGGTCTAATTTTTGGTTTAAACAATCTTAGCCAGGTCTTTTTCATGTTCCCACTTCTGTTTTCCATTTTAAGCTAGTATGGTAGTTTGTGCATAAGCTCAAAGTAGCTCCTCAGAACTGCTTTTTAGCTTTAAATCTCATTTCAACAAATCATTGCTACTTGTAATCCAGAGGTCATAAGCAGTTGAGACTTGTTGCTTTTGAGTTATTTTAGCTTATTATAGCTTGTGTAACAGTTTGGTGCCCTTTGGACTCCATTTGCTTATGTAAGTGCTTATTTCAATAAGTACTTACTCATCAGTTTCATATTTCTCCACATAAGGGCCTGTTTTTCCATTTTTCTCATATTCCTAATATTATTTTAGACTTTTCCTGAAATTTTCAGATTTTTCCAAGTTGTTTTGCTATTTTTCTTAATTTAAATTAGTTTTTAATCATTTTAATTAGCTTTTAATACAAAAATTAAGAAAAGCTTCAAAAATTAATTTTCAATTTTCTTAAGTTAAGATAAATATAAAAGCCAAAAACATATTTTTCCTATTTTTCTTAGTTATAATTGTATTTTAAATATTTTAATTAGCTTTTAATAGTATTTAATTCCTAGAAAATAGAAAATAATCATAAAAATACAAAAATAGTTTTGAAAATTCTATTTTGATATTTTAGAGTTTTCTAAGTCTTAATTTTATTTTTCTAGCTTTATTTCCTATTTTCTTGTATTTTAAGTAATTATTAAATAGTTAAAATAGTTTTTAATTAATAATAATTAATTAAATAGTTATATAAATAATTTTCTTTTTCTATAAATTTTCTTTTATCATTAGGATTGTAAAAATGTATTTTTCATATTTTTAGGATTTATATTGTATAAGTTTCACTTTTTATTTTGTACGTTTACGTAATTTTAATTTAAACGTAAGTTTTTAGTTTTAAATTTTAAACGTTCATCATTTTAAATATAGTGATAGCGTTTATTTAATAGATTTTATCTTTTTAACTTTCTTTAATTTGCCTTTAAGCCGTTTTTAATTTGTTGGCTTTTTCCGTAGTTAATATCATATTCAAATCCTTTTTCCGTTCAAATCTCCCGATCACTAAACGTTTGATAATCCATTGCATAGCTCGCTGGGACATAACGACCCGGGGAGAACCTATACTCCTCAGATCTTCATTGATTTCGTGCTTAGGCAGTTTTAAGCTGGTTACGGTCCGCCATTCACAAGTGGCGGGCTTATGTGATTTAGCTTGACTGTTCAGCGCGCATCAAAAGCAATAGCGGTTTTCTCTTTTGTCTTATTGGGTTGAGTCGATTCAGTCGGCTCTATTGTTTCCCATAAACCACTCGCTTCGAGAATGATTTGTATTCGAATTGCCCATAATGAGTAATTCGCGGGCTTTAGGATTGGGTATTGAAATTGGGGTGTACTATTATTAGTACTAGGTTCCTTACTACCACTTTCTTTCATCATATCTTAAAGATATTGACAATTAATCTCCAAGAAAATTTTAACACGATGTGTGTTGAAATTTCTTAATTTTAATGAGCTCTAATGTTTTATTTTCCTTAAAGGTGTATAAAACTTTTTTATAGGACTAGTTTTGAAAGACTATCCTAGGGAGATTAAGAAAAACTTAAATGAAATATCCTAAGGTTAATTACTCCTTAAAAGTTATTTCTAATATAATAAGCAGTGTAATCACTAGGTTATTATATCTAAAAAAATTTGATGAAGTACTAAATTTTATAAATTTTAAAGTAACTTATCAAACTAAAAATAATATATATCTAAAGTAAAGAATATATACTATATAAAAAATGAAAGAGTGGTGTTGTTAAATTTTTGGAACCTGAATGGGTTGATGGTCTAACCCGATGCCTTAAATTAATAACAATCATTTTGTTTGTAGCCCTCTTAAAAGTATTGGTGCGCCTTTTTTTTTTAGTATTTACTTATCCCCTTTTGAGATAAGATATGCGCCGCCCTTTATGTTTCTTTATATCTCTTGTTATTGAGATAAAAAAACAAACGTATCCTTTGAGACTGAGTTCGTCTCTCTCTCCCTTTCCGCAGTGCGGATCCGCTTTCTCTTCTTCTCCAAATCTTTATGGTCACCTTTGTGATAAGGGTTGAGTGGCCTTCTTCTTCTCCGGTACGTGGTGATCTTTGCGAACACCAGATCCCTTCAATCGAAATTTTAGGGTTTCGTTGATTTTGGGGGTTTTTAATCCGTGAGTGATATGAAAAGATTGGAGACTTAATTAAGTCAATTGGTGGCTTAATTAATGTTCTAGGGCTTGATTCTTGGTTCGAAACAGGTGTGTTTGTTCTTAATTTTGAATCTTTAATTCTGCCCTAAATGATGACTTCGTTTAGTTTTTCGTTTGAATCAATATAAAAACGATTCAATTCGTTTTCTGATCCTATTGGATTGGGTAAAAAAAAAGAAATTATTTTCGGTAAAAAAAAATTCTTTGCGAATGATTTTCTGATGCCGGGTGAGAGTAATCACGGTTGTGATTGTTCCCCTGTTGCGACAGAAATAGGAACACAAAAATGATGTTTTGATTTGTGTCCGAATTAATTTTGCAAAAAAGTTTTCTTGTCTTTGATTCTGAAACTATAACGAATAATATGGTATATGATGATTTTGGCTCTGATACCAATTGTTGGCCCGAATTTACGGATCTTTAATCAACGATATACCAAAGTATGAAAATAATCTCTATTTTCTATAAATATGTCATCATGTAATCGTTACATGTTCTACTCTATTTATACAAAGTGAAACGGTACATGTTGAACCGTTGTGATGGTTCATGATATGATAGTTATGTTTGTAACTGTCATATAACCGTTTGTAACTGCTATTTGGTAGTTATTCCAGCGAGTTGACTTTTCCATGTTGACTTTGACTTTCGTTGACCGGGTCGTTTGTGGGTGTTGACTGGGTCGATTGGGGCATTGTAATGGGTCGATTGGGATTAACCCAATATCATAACCAAACCCTAAACATCGCACATAAGAGGCACCTGATCTAGGATTTACTGGTGGCTCTTGAAGTTCTACAAACTCTCTAGTCAACGGATTGGTAACAAGCATTCGATTATAATCTCTTGCATATATGCATACAAGGCCATTGGAAGAATCTTGAATACTCCAGTCATTGTAGTTTTCCCACTCGTCGGACTTTGGATATGATGTAATCATAGCGATCCTTCTATCGTGATCTTTGTTGTTGCAAATATATTTACATTGAAGTTTAACAAATGAAGGACTCGAAATCAAAGAATACCATGACTTACAAATACTTTTGCATCAAAGTAGATCTTTCATAGGCAATCCTGAGAGTATCTCCTCGACAACTTCAAACACAACCATCTTTATCAACACATACCTACCATGTTGTAAGGATTTACCGAGAGTATATATATACGAGTGTAAGCTCGTTGTTCAAGCCCAACCCGTACACATCAGTGTGTGTATAGGCCCAACACTCGACCCATCCGCTAGGTCATAGTATAATGAAATCTCTTATCTACTCCAGCGAGTTTTTTTTTTTTTTTTTTTTTATTTTTTTTATAAAAGGGTTAATAGACAAACATGTTATTAAACTTTTCAAAAACATACTGAACTTTCATTTTATTCACACATTCGCAAAGAGATCCAGTCGTCAAAATCAATAAAAAGGCCATTATGGGCCAAGATCCAAAGTTATTTAACTTATAGGGAGCATACTCTTCTATGATTTCGATGTTAATAGGAGTGACTTGAACGTATATCTTTTGATAAATTAACATAAATGCCGTGTTTTACAAGTTCACTGATGTTTACGTATATTTTTATAAGTTCAGTTACCTCAAAATGTCATGTTTCATAAGTTCGGTAATCTAACTGAACAAATGAAAGTTCGGTAACTTTTGTGCATTTTTAAAAAAATTTAGTAACATATTTGTATACTAACCCTATTTTAAAAAAGTAACTTAAAGTTTATGTTTGCTCAAATTTCTCAAAAGACTCCGATAATATTTACATATAAAATAACTTAAATTATGTTTACTTGCAAATATGAAGATACATTTTATCTCGCTAATGTAGTATCTGTTGGTTTGTGGGAGTTGAAAACACGTAAACGGCTAAGAGTGTGTGAGCCTATAGGGGCACACACGATATACACGAGTATACGTGTTGAACGTAAATACAACTTGAATATATTATACCCATATTATGCGTACTACTTGACCCGATCCAATATATGATCCATGGGCTGTTATGGATTGAACATGGGTCAAATGTGAACAAGCCTTGGGCCTTGTGTGTTCACTGATCGGGCAAAACAGCAAGGGACAAAGGGTGTGGGTTTTTCCTGCTTGTCGTCCAAGTTACGGCCCAAGCGAGGGGCGGTTGTTATTATGTGCAAAACAACAATTATAGTATAAGCTAACTTATTCTAAAAGTTTAAAGCTCTCATACGCTTTGCACTAAACATACCCACCCTCTCCTAAGGCCTTGTTTGGTGCAAGGCTTATAAGAGCTTACGAGGACTTGAACTTTTAATATAAGCTAACTTATAAAAATAAGTTTCGTTTGTCACACAAGCTTATGGAAACTTTTATAAGTCATAAGTCTTCATAAGCCCAAACCTATTAAAAGAAGCTTATGAGGGCTTATTGCTAGTCAAATTACTTAAATACCGTTCAAAATATAATTGATTAACACGCGAAAGCTTGAAATATATCTGAATATTAATTCGATGTATTTTCATGTGATTTTACATTAATAAGTTTTAACTCCAATTAACTCATCAAACAACTTTATATAAAAATAAGCTTTAACCAATCTCATATCGCCCATTGCGCCAAACATACCCTTATTGTTGTATCTTAACTACATAAAATAAAAAAATTGTCAAAGTTGAAAGTGAAAATTGAAAATTGAAAGTTGAAAGTCAAAGTTAAATGTTAAAATGAATTGTTCAATATTTAATTTTTAAAAAAAGTCAGGCAATCAATGTGGAATGTTCTAATTGTAAGTTAAGCTATGCAGAAATTAAGGAAACGTTGAAAAGTCATCTTTGACAAGTTGATTAATAGTATGTGTATATTTATCAAAGTAACGTGTGCTAATGATCTATTTTCATACGTAGTTTGGTGTCCCGGCCGAACAACAAGATACAAATGCCGTCTCAAATATCTCTGAAGGAATCCACGTTTTCCACACAATATTTGTATAAGAATTCCTAATTGCTTTGAATAATAATGTATTTTTATATCACTTTTAAGTACTGTATGAGCCATTCCAATTTCTAAAATTTACCTGATTATGTAATGGTATTTATGTGATATTGAAAAGGATTATATGAAATATTGACTACTATGACAACTTAGTGCACCAGTAAAGCTGCTAAAACGTTAAAAACTTCGGGTTCTATTATACAAGCATTTTATTACATCTTCCTGGTTAAGAAAAATAATGTACGTAGACGTAATCAGTTTTATTATCGTTACTATAAAGTAGGTCAAAATATTGTTGTCGCACAACTTGCCATGATGAAGAAATGTGACGGTGAAATAATAGTGATAAGTAATACATCTATATATTCATTCTAGGGTATATTTAGATGTATCATGACATTTTGTTGTTTAAATTTACACAAATATATAAATCATTTACATAGGGTACATGGCGGTTCGAATGGATATTGGGTTTGAAGTTGTTCCTTTATAATGAGAAAAAAATATCTTGAATGATGATTTGAAAGGTATTGAAAGCGATAGGAAATATATCTAAACACACATTGCGTATTCATAATCATAGGAACTTTATATTAATTATTGTATCTAATTGTAAAGTGAAAACTAAGATTGTATGTATCACTTTTGTGAATTTAAACATTAGTAAAAAAAGTGCCTATATTTCATTGATAAGTTAGGTAATATGGAGTTGAAGTCTAATAGTCACGATGAAGTCGAGTTTAATCATTGTTTTCATTTTCAAATGCATACTAACACTATAAAAGATCGAGATAGTTTATGACATTTTTTGGAACACTATAATTAAAATATTCTAGATAAATATTGAGAAAGTCATTGCAATTTTAGATATATAGAATTTTAGACCATCCATTTAGGAGGTAATTGCAAATAAAATGTGAGACTTTCTTTGAAGAAATTATGTAAAGTTTTTATAAAATCATTGGGTGTCATGGCTCAAGCCATGACCCTTTTAAGTGTTACATCATGTCACAACAACAAAACACTCATTTTCACTCATACACCAAAACATCATCTCCTTCATGGCTCAAGCCAAAACACAATTTTGTGACCCACCATTATATTTTCTATTCTATTATTCGATCAAACTAATTTTAATTCATTAAAATAAAAATATAAATTACATATACAAAAAAATTAAAAAAAATAAAAACACGAAAAATGAATACAAAAGAAAAGATTCCCACGACTTAAAAGTTATCACGCAATTAAAAATATTAAATGCTTTTAATCTTCATCTTTTGTTTTCTGTCATCATAAAAGAAAATATCAAACGTCTCGCTCACACACACTAAATATTAAAAGATTATGGAGATTATTTTTATAATTTAACCGATTTTAACCTTTTTCAAGAACAACACTAGCACTAAAAAAAAAAAAAAAAAAAAAAAAAAAAATCCCGCAATTTTAATCTTTTTAACACCAAAGACCGGTATCAACATCAACACAAGCAACAACACTAACAATATCTATTTTTGCCAAACATACCTATAATCAACCAAAAACCCATTTTAACTTAAAAACAATAAAACACAAAACCCACAAACCATCGTCTCTTGGCTCAAGCCAAGGAATTGGCATTGGTGTCGATGGGCCTCGATATAGTGGCGGAGCTATGTCTCGGGCCACGTCGATGGTGCGATGCATATGTAACGATACCATAGCTCTAAGTATTTCCATTTTCGCCTATCTCTTAAAAATGGTCTAGAATATCTCAAAGATTGCCCATCGTATCTATAACCATTTAGAAGAATGTTTTAGAGTATTTATTCTTAAAAACACTTGAATATTATGGAACTTTTTTATCACAATAAACATATATATAAGTCACTTGTGATTTTATCTATTTCTACCCAACTCTCTCTCTCTCAAATATGTCTTTCCTTCTCTCTCTCTAAAAAGAACACACACAAAAATGGAGATAAAACAAAAAACACTATTAACATCCAAGAAACTATGGTCCAAAATCCATATGCTACTTAAAAAAACCACAAAAATGGCGACAAAACCAATTCTCGAACACCAAACCTTAACATACATACTCACATGCCGACCAAAAGACATACACAATACTTTCCTCTCACCACGTGACTACCAATTTAGTTGTAGTAGCACACCTATTTCTATCCCTAAACGTAAAAGTTACTTTCGACGTAAAAATTTCCATGATCATGACCATGCACATGAATTAACGACAACTAATGTTAAAAGGGTGTTTGATATATTGAATGAATATGAAACAATGTCCTTTGATCATCATCATGTCATTGAACAGTCTCCGCTGACTTGGCTAGGGTTTGGTGAGAGTAATAAAAATGTTAGACATGTTAGGGTCATCGATTCACCGTTTCCTCTTAGTGAAGCGGTGGATGATCTTATTCTTGAGGTGGATAAAAAGGCAAGTGAGTTTATTAAGAATTTTATGAAGAGTTGAAGATGCAAAAGAAGCGGATTGCCATTGAACCTTTACGCCTTCACCGTGACGATATCAATGGTGAAGAGAAGTGCGATGAGTTAGTTGTTTGTGTTTAATATTATGAAAAGTTACAAAAGTGAAACATTCACTTCTTAATTTCGTTATATGTAGATTGGTGATAAAAAAATGTTAAAAGTTGAGATGACAAAGATTTGAACTTGGGATGGTGTGTGTTAGTGCAAATATTATGATATTTAATTTATACACTCGCGTTTTTTGTTCTTTGAAAAACCATGTAACTTATAATACATAACGTAATATGTACAAGTTACTCGTAATCATATTTGATATCAACATACTTTCTACACCTCTCGCGTCTCAAGTCCTTGTATGCTACTGTCTGAGTTCGTATATATTTGTTATATCGATGATATATATATATATATATATATATATATATATATATATATATATATATATATATATATATATATATATATATATATATATATATATTCCTTGTTTTAATATATATCCCTTGCGTTTAAGTGCTCATATTGGATCCGAAAATTTGGACTATTACAAGTTTTATTTTGAAATTTTGAGTTAATCACGCTTTAAAACTCATAACTTTGAGTTTTTTTTTTCATGTCTTGTATTGTTTGTGTGTGATGGGATTGACGAGTTGTAGTTTGTTGACTGAGATGATATTGGGAGTCTGAGTTTATTTTGTGTGGATCTGAGATATCACAGTTAGTCCGTAAATATCTGAATAAAAAAAACTCACATTCCTCTCACAGCATGTGAAAAGAGTATGATGGAATTGATAATTTATTTTGTTTTGACAACCATTATACATTATACTAAAAGGTGTTCAAAGCGGTACCATTTGATTTCTTTTAATCTTTGGATTGCTAGTGGACGACTTTGGAGCTAACGCTCTTTGAGCTAACAATCGATGGAATTTAAATTAAAAAAAAGAGACTAAACGGTACAACTTTTAACAATAAAATATAGGGTAAAAGCCATAAAATAACAACGTACTTTCTAAAATTTACCGACTTGAAACACTTACTTTTTATTAACATATACACGCGTCTTTCAAATTTTGTTCGACTTTACCCATCTTGTAATAAAATAATGTTATTTAATATGATATTATATTAATATAAATCGGTCATATGGGTGAAGTCGAACAAAATTTGATATCGATAGTATATGTTGCAACACTGCTAATAATGGCAAATTATAATAAGTACATCTATAATAGCATTTGTTGCAACATTTTAAAGCACTTTTTTAGACATGTTTTTAAAAAATAATAAAAAATAAAAAGTAATTTAATATAAGAAAAAAAAGCGTCAAGTAACAATAAATACCTAATAAATGTTATTTTTAAAACACCCATAACATGAAAATACTTGTTAATATACATATAGTACAAACTAATAAAACACACAAATCTTTATACAATTTATATGTAAACAAGTTGATGGTACACATGGTTTTAAAACGGACCGGTCCAACGGGTTCAACAGGGAACCGAGTCACCACCCGTTCCATAAAAGTCGTCCAAAAGCGATATTGTTAAATCAATAGATTTTAAAAATGCATACTAGATTAAAATGTTTAAAAATATTATTAAATCGCAAGAGTGCCACGAGAATCAACATATGCGCCTTTTTGATGTATTTAATAAAACTTATCGTAAAAACTAAAAACTTTGTTTTATAAAAATCGAACGATTTTTTCACAACAAATGCTGCAAAGGTGTAAAGTCCCAATTATATGTTTATACACATTTACACATATCTATACTGTATTATAAAGCATTTAGGACATTACTAAAAAGGAAGGCTTAAAAAATTAAGATTCAACACTTGCTAATAAAGGCAAATTATACTAAGTACATCTATAATAGCATTTGTTGCAACATTTTAAAGCACTTTTTTAGACATGTTTTAAAAATAATAAAAAATAAAAAGTAATTTAATATAAGAAAAAAAAAAAGCGTACGTAACAATAAATACCTAGTTAATTATTATACGGAGTAAATTAGTATTAATGTTTGTTATGTCACGAATATTAGGGAGTGATTCACTCATGTTTTCTATTTGCACGCTTAATCGATAATAATTGTATATCTCTTTACGGTGTTTATTACATTTGTTCGTTAATGATTGATGTGTGCAAATAAAAATTTGGTGAGTGCAAGTCATCTTCCTATAGATGACATCAAATTTATACTACTCAGATGATCATATACCCATACATATGTGTCGTTATAGCCGTGTCGTTGGTACTAATTTCAGCAACAAGCTATAAAAACGTGGTTTTAAAGTGCATATATAAATTTTGAGCGTTGATTATAAAAACTTATTTTGTGTGATATTTTTAAAAGAAGTTTTGTTTTTTTAAAAGATGGTTTATCATTATTTAGGTTAATTTTGTTGAAAACTTATCAAGGCTAGTACTTAATATATTATTTGTGAATTTTTAATCATTTACGTTGTTGCATATAATTATATGTAAAGTTATAATAAACGGGGGAAAACGTGTGTTTGGTGAAGCATTGCGCCCGAAAAGGCGCCTCGATAAGATCCCAAAAAGGGGATCGGAGCAGGTCTGGGGGAGCATCTCTCTTTGATAAGGCGCACTAATAAGATCTCCAATGGAGATTGGGGCGAGTTTGGGGATAGGAATGGGCGCCTTGCCTTAAACCCGCGCCATTGTCATTCCCAATCATAAGTAACTAGTACAATACCCGTGCGTTGCCCGGGTATAATGATTCAATAAAAAATAAATAAATAAAATCAACACTATTGGAAACGAAGTATCTCAAAGTGCAAAATCATTCTTAATTATTGATAAAGTATGAAATTAAAACATACCAAAGTACTAAAAAAGTTTGAAATGACACCAATCACGTGAGCGGTGATTAAATTGAAATGCAAACAATTCATGATAAAAAAATAGCTAATGATGAATTTGAAAGACCATGAACGATTACACAAATGTTCATATTTCAACTTCTTTCATATCATATTTCTTCATAGAATCTTCCTTCGTATCTCCTTCGCTCATATCAACATCTTGCACAACTTCTGTCATATCACCCACTTTCATATCAACCTTCATATCACCTTCTATCATATCAGCTTCTTTAAAATCTTCATTACTAACATAAACCGCATCATTATGTACATGAGAGATCTGAGATATAGTATTTGTATCAGTGTCATTTAACTTGTCCTCATTTGTCATTGTAGAATGAGCAACAGAGCCATCAGATGTATCTATTATAGTTGTATCCATTTCACATTCGAGAACACTTTTAGATCCATTTGCAGAAGGTTCCACATTAGCATCACAAGCCTCATTTACTCTTGAAAGAGGAACCTCAGTTGCAGTTTTGGGAATTGCAGGAGTAGTTGATTCACAAGCTTTACCCCACTGAATTTCATCCACAATCTTTTCATCTTCATCGGTTATATTTAAGTTCACCGAGTCCACTTTTGAAGGTAATGTAATTCCATAATTTTCCTTCAATACGTCTACACTATCACCATAGTACTTAATAGCAGTATACCTACGAACAAATGTAGGTGCCAAATTATACTTATCAATCTTGATACGGAGAACGACACATCGACCAATGAGTTTGTCAACAAAGAAGTCATCTAACCAATAGGGGACACCAGCACCCTAGATAAAAGAATGGCATGTGTTTAGTAATAATAAAATGTAAGTATAGTAATTTCGATGAGAAAAAGTAGTGATTAACCAACCTCTGTTATACTCTTAGTAAGCAAATATTCCAAGGTATATCCTAGTAGTTGATTGGCAATGTTATTGAAAAGTACGCAATTGATTTCCTCATGGTCTTGTGTACCTATGGTTATCACTAACTTGTACCTATAAATAAGAAGAACATGAATAAAGTACATAAACCACATTGTTCATCGTAATATAAATAACTTACGTTTGGCGTGGATTTGTAACATTTTTTTACATTCTTTCTGATGTCGAACATCACCCACTCGACTTTGTGATAGCACGTAGGACATTGTATGAATTTCCAGTCGTTAAGCAAGTCAATTCCGACGACCATTGAGCTGATAATGAACTCTTTTCCCTGTTAACATGCAACCGAGAATACTAACACGTTAACATAAAAGAATACATCTTGTAGGAGACATCAGGATTATATATCATTAAAAATACCACATTAACGCCATTAGCTAGACGCTCATAGAAAGCCGGGATAGTTGTTATCTTGATCTCCTCAGTTGTAAGAACGTTGGATTTAGGAACATTGGATGGAAAGTCAACGGGCTGAATTGGCCTATTAAATCACAACAGAAAACTAAGAATAATAAGTAGCTGTTATAATTGAACACAAGTATCCGAAGTACATCAATAAACATTGAGATAATATATATGCCTTTGGTTATATGCATAACAATTAGCTATCGGAAGGTTCAAGTAAAAATGTGTTGCAACTGTCGTAGTCATTTGCAGCCCACCTAAACAAAGCCATTCTCTATTAGATAAACAATACTTGAATTATAAATTAAAGTGTGTGCATAACTTATGTAACACTTTATACTAATCACGGTATGAAAATTGTTGAAGAATTACCACTGTAATATGTGCTACTAAATAGACATTACTACTATAATATATGTTAGTGCTTGTCAAATTTATCACTATTCCTCATTTTGATTAACATATGACTATGCCAATTGTGATGTTTGCAAGTCTCATTGAAAGAAAAAGAGAGTAGAAAATAGCATGTACATCTTACTTATAATAAGTTTTGGAGGATGCAGAAATAATTATACGGTACACAATCCAATTCCAAACATCATTTATACGCATTTTATCTGACTTTATTTTTGCCATTTACTTTTTGACTATTTTTCATTCCAAACACTATTAACATGTAGTTGCCTAATTATTAGAATCCGAAACAGAAAAAAGCACATATGTTTCGCAAACACTACTTATAGCCCATTCTATTATAGTTGACAATATTATTCTAGCTAATATGAATATGTAATAAATTTCAGAAAGTAGACCTAAACACCCCTCTTAGCAGTTAGTGTGTCAAATAACACCCCGACTTATGGAATAGACTAACGAAGCTAAATAGGGTAAACATTAGGAAGTGGACTAAGAAAACCTAGTTTTGACTTAAGTTGTTGTACAACATTATGATAAACTACCTAAATGCACTATTATGAAAACAGTTTTATCGTCTTTTCGAAGAGACAAAACTACCAATTTTGCGCAGAAAATTCAGCAAAAAAACTAAGTGCAAGGATTACTTTAAGGGCTGTTTGGACAAATTCGTTTTAATGGGTGTTTGGACACGAAAAGGGGTAAGGACTGTTTGGATAGATTTGGTTTTAGAACTGTTTAGACACATACGGGTTAAAGGGCATTTGGAATGCTGTGATTTCATGAGTTCTTTGTGTTGAGATCATTACTTTGTATTGGCTTATGTTTGTAGTATGGGCTTAGGCTATTGGCATGTTATTTACATTCTCTCATTGTATACAACATAGTATTTGCTCCTTCCTCCCATAATATAACATAGTATTTGCTCCTTCCTCCCATAATACAATATACTATTTGCTCCTTCTTCGAAAGTTAATTTGATGTATAGATGGTGCAAATTGATTTTCATGATTTCGGCACATGCAGAGGAACAAAAAATAAGAAAAATCATGAAATGCATCTAATATACATATATGCATCTCATTAAAAACTAAAACATACACTATGGTGTGTTATAATGCATCTAAGATAATAGGGATGCATCTAATTTAGGTCGGTGCATCTCAGATTTGCGGTTATAAGATGTTGCATCTATATGAATAGAAATGCATCTAATTCAAGTCGTTGCATCTCAAATGCGTAGTTTTGGTCACTTCTCACAACTTCTTATTTTAATTTACTTCTTATTGGATCCCTACTCTTCCTCCCATAATACGATATTATGGGAGGAAGGAGCAATCTATATGCATTGAATAAAACATAGTATTTGCTCCTTCCTCCCATAATACAATATAGTATTATGCATTGGAATTAAACACTTAATGAAAATGGGCCACTTTTATCAAAATGGGTCAAAAGAGTTGAAGTAGTATATGAAGTGAATAAAAATTTATGACAAACCATAGAACCTTAATTTCCAAACAGCCCATAAAGAACCTTAAAACATCCCGTTTATAATACATATAATCGGTTAAATGGTTAAAGTAATACATACCTCCATAACGACGAACCCTGCAAGATGTCAATATAACGATAATATTTGTATCCTTTTGAGAACGGATCATGTCATCCGTGTACTTCAAAGCCAACTTCCCCCACAATGAAATTCTTAATTTCAAATCTCTGTATTTTTGTGACAAATAAAAATTTACTTAAATTAAAAAGAAATGCAGATTTCCATAATATGCATTGGAATGATAACGATACCTAGTATCACTGACAACAATTTTACAAATTTGGGGATGAGCACTTTTGCTTCCTCCCTCATTTTCTCCAAGAGGACCCCATTCACGAAGAACTCCGATGACATCTATCAGCAGTAAAATACAATATGATACAATGTGGTTAATTAGTAAAAACATGTAACTAAAAACTATACTTGATAATAGAATGACCACCTGTCAGATACGTATCATTTCCGGCAAGGGAACCAAGCATGTTAAATGGGACAAATTCAAACACAAATCTATCAGAAAGCTCTAACGGAATAGATGAATGTCGTACTGATGTCACACTACAAAACTCAACAAATATCTTGCGATCTAAAGGCCTATACATCATATTATACTCGCGCACTAGGAACCTGTGTATAGTATGAACTCGACCCTCCACGATCAAGTTTTTATACTTGTATTTATAAGTTTTATGGGACCACGACATGGATTGAATTACGCTGTAGTAGTAAAAGATATTGATCAGACGTGTAATGTTGATGAAAAATTTATCATAAAAATGTAACTTTACTTACTCGTTCATCCACTATGATGATGTCCAAAGAGATAACTAGATTGTTTTTTGGGTTGTAAGTAGTCCATAGTCGTGAAACCATAACATTAATGGTCCAATTATCAGTGAGATTAGTACGCAAGTCACTGATATATTATCAAGGCTAGTAGTTAATATATTATTTGTGAATTTTTAATCATTTATGTTGTTGCATATAATTATATGTAAAGTTATAATAAGCGGGGAAAAGCGTGTGTTTGGTGAAGCATTAGCCGAAAGGCGCCTCGATAAGATCCTAAAAGGGGATCGGAGGCAGTGCAGGGAGCATCTCTCTTTGATAAGGCGCACTAATAAGATCTCCAATGGAGATTGGGGCGAGTTTGGGGATAGGAATGGGTGCCTTGCCTTAAACCCGCGCCATTGTCATTCCCAATCATAAGTAGACCTAGGTACTTTAATGTCATAATCTCTCTACTGCCATGATTTTTCTTATTTTTATTTTTTTGCTTGTTTGGTTAGTTTTAGTAGACCTAGGTACTCTAATGTCATAATCTGTTAATCTACTAATTTAGTTATCATATGAAGTAATGCTCAGTAATCATATAGGTTTATTCTTTATTAGTAATTTAGTGAATTAGAGTGATAATTTATGAATGATTTATGTATTGCATTGTTGTAGTTGTTACATAATGTCGATTATAATGACATGGTGAAAAACTTTGCTTGGAAAATGGCGGTAGAATTGTACTATTCATACAATAAAATGGTATTTGTAATACTATTTTTGATATTTATAACTCTTTTAGCATCAATCGGTATATTTGAATATTTGTAACTTTATTTTTAGCGATAACGAATATTTTACTCGTAAATTTTTTATTTAAAGGGGCCTTTTAATAGTTATGGCACGGTATCCAAAATCCCATGACGGACGACCCAATATAGAATGAATTGGTTGGAAAGTATATATTGCTAATATCAGTACTATAAGAGAAAAATACATTTTCGTGATGCATATTAATTAATAAAGCATCGATTACATTTGTCTATAGTACTTGAGGTCCAATAAGTTCTTTTACGCTCGGTTCTCGAGTTGAAATTGAAGAGGAAAGTAAAGGAAATGGAAAGTTTTGTGTTCTTGAGTCTTTTTAAAGGAGGAAAGGAAATGGAAAGGAAATAGAGAGGAAGATTTGTTAAGTAAATCTTCCTCCCACTTTTGGGAGGAAAGGAAAGGAAACGGAACCATATGTTGTATAAAGACTAATATACCCTTTTTAAAACATTTGACATTAACAATTAAAGGGCATATATGTAATTTGACCAAGTTATTTTCCTTTTCCTCTCACTCAAGAACATGATTATGATTACTTTCCTTTTCCTTTCCTCTATCTCAAGAACATAACAACTAACACTTACTTTCATTTTTCATTTCTTTTCCTTTCCTATTCTTTTCCATTTCCATTTCCCTTCCTATTCTTTTCCATTTCCCTTCCTTAAACATGTGCAAAAGCAATACAATACATGACTAATTAAAACATATAACTCAAAAGGGGTATGAAGGGGACCATTATAACAACTCATATCTTATGGTGTTTAGACCTATATTTAATGACTTTATTCTAAATTGAACAATTACAAACACGATTTAAGATCGTTTGAGAACAAAACTTCTTTACATACTAAGCGATCAATCTCCACCTTCTATTTTTATTAGATCTAATGAATGAGATTAATCTCAATAATTAAAAAACTCACTTTCATCATTTTTCAAATATAAATATCTTTCAAGCTGTTAATCGTCAAGCGAAAAAAATATACCATTCTGACGAGCATTTAATTATCATTCTAAAGATAGGCACTTTGATATACTTTCGACAAAAAGTTTTTTTTTTTTTTTTTTCGTTTTTACGTTCTTGAAATTTGCATGAAAAAATCATATATGATTTAACACTAATTTGAATACCACATGTGATATTAGTGTTAAATCATATATGATAAAATTAAATCTATAGAAAGATAATTAAATGATCGTCGCGATGGTGTAATTATTTTTGTTTAACGATTAACGGTTTAAGAAATATTTAAATTATAAAAATAGGTGAAGTAATAAATGTTTTTAATCTCGGATATTGATTTCTTTTTAGATGAATGGTGGAGATGAGTCCACTTAGTATTTGTAAGAAAAGTTTAGTATGTAAAATCGTATTACAAACACATGTTAAAGTGAAACACTTTTATAGGGCTTTAACCACCTTAGTTTCCTTTTAATATGACAAAACCAAAGGTGTTTTGAGTCCACCCTCTGCGAAGTATATATGATTTGAGCTTTAGGAAGCGGTGTTCATAGATGATCTCGCGAGAGCTTCACAATCCATGTATGCTCGGTTTACCTCCTGTTGGAGACCCATACCTTGATGACCACGGGTCGATCGAAGGTGTTTGCCCAGAATGGACCCGGGAATGTTATTTCCCCAACACTTCACAGCTCTCCATCGCTTCTTTCCGGTTTAAGGTTGGATCGTGCACATGGACCATCGATGTCGGAGCTTCCGTAGGGTAGCCTCCTTGCATTCCTCTTCCATTCACCCAAGTGAGTTCGGAGAACTTGTCTTTCCTTCTTGATGCCTTTAACGGATGTGCCAATTGCGGGAGGCGTCGCCTCTTCAATTTGCTTCTTGACTCTCTGCGGTTTGTTAGTGTCGTGCCAAGTGGTCTTCGTGAAAGTGGCGGTATTTTGACATGTCCACGGCTTTGTTTCGTCTTGCGACATCCAGGGTGGTGGGTCGAAGGACTTTGCGGCTTTCTCGGTAGCAAGGATCTCCTAGGAGATTTGACCGGGTTTGCTAAGATTCCATGATTGAGCATTTGTTATAAGGAGTGAAGCGGTCTCTGCTCTTCTTTCTATTCATGGATCCTTCCCGGAGGTCCCTCGGAGAATTTGTCGGAGGTTTCTCTTTGCTCAATCGGAGACTCCATTAGTCGCTACTTCCTTAGACTCGATCAAGTGTAAGTCTTCTCCATGAGTGCCTTGTAAGTGGTGGGAAGGTCGGTGGGACGTGAATTCCACCAAGCTTGAGTTCGTAAGCTGAAATTCTTTGCTCTTCGTGCAACCCCGAATTTGCAAAGTTTCATCGGTGTACCTTGTGACGAAGGCCGCTTGTGCTTCGCTATCCCTTTGCTTGATGGTATGCGGCTACATGAGTCATGGTATACTTCTTCCGCTGGTGAAGTGTGATCGGAACTTAGCCTTGAGATCATCTAGACTTACAATGCTTCCCACCTTTTCCCATTCCACCATATTCGTGCGAGTCTCGGAGAGTGTATGTGAACATGTGGCATGCTATATGAATGACCCACACGCATCTTGATAGTGCCTTGAACAAATGTAAGAAGTTGTCGGGATCACCTTTCCGTCGTAGGTGCCTATGTGAGTAGGCATCTCTTTCATCGAGGAAGAGGTAGTCTTGATCCACTTCACGAAAGGCGTGCAAGCTCCATAGGCTTCCGCATAGTAAGGGTTATCTGAGGTGGATAAGCAGTGTAGGGTTATGCGGGTTAGGAAATGGTTGTGAGAATGCACCATAGGCCACGGGAGGGCGTCTGAAGGGTTTTCCCCATCGGTTGTGTAGGGTGTACGGGGAAGGTGTCCGTAGGGCACTTGGCTGTAACTACGGTTGTGGAGAGACCCGTTCGGAGGATATTTTTATAGGTCCGAGCGGTGGTAGGAGGTTCGTACCACGAGGGGTGGTGGTTCATCCAGTATGGAGGAGGTCCTCGATACTCGAGGCGTATGATGGAGGTATCGAGCCCCGTCCCTTCTCTTCCTAAGTGGGCGGCCGGGAGGTGGTAGTCCTACCCTCCATTTCCTCTTGGGTTGCTTCCTCCGTTGGAGTTCTCACTCCTTCTTTCTCCATGCACTCTTTCCGCCTTCCCGAATCTCCTCCGGACCTTCTTCAAAACCAGGTTCTTTCATTGGGTCTCCTTATAGAGGAGAACCACCAGAGGGCGAACGCCCCCGCTGGTCGGTCGAGGCCTTTCATCTACCTCGATCTCTTCGTCATATTCTTCACCGGAATACTCCGGTTCCTTCGCATCTCGGTGTTGCGAACTTGCCTCTGTGAGCCCTTAGCAAGGACTCTATGGCTTCAGTTTGCCTCAAGCGAAGGTGGGACTAACCACGGAATAGGGTTAGCGGAAGTTGAGGCATGATGTATGGGAGTGGTCTCGGGCAGATCGTGTAGTGAAGGTGGAGGCGATTATGGGGCGAGATTATTGGTGTTAGTTGTGTTGAGAGGCACCGGTAGAAACACAGGTGGAGGTGTATCTTCTCTTCCACGGTTCCATGCCGAAAAAGTAGCGTAATCGGTTAGGGTTTCAAGACTTGGTGATTCTGGGACTAATAGTAGTGGGTCCCAGATGGCGCTTGTGATCGTACAATAAATTGCACTACCGGGCTTCAATGGTGATCGAAGGTATGAGGGGTGTATGTTCGGCCAAGATTGTCTTTCACACGAGAATAAGAAATACGAAGACACTACGTTAAGTGATTACGCGATGGTTGGACCTCGCGAACCACCTCCCGTGAGTAGTAAGTATGAGTTATGGTTGTTTAAGTGTGTGTAAGTAAAGAGATGAGTGTTGAGTGAGCTTACCATAATCCTCTGCCTCCGTCAACCTATTTATAGTGGAAGAAATAGGGTTGAGGGCACCTCTCACAAGAAATGTCGGAGTACATGGGGTGTCCCGTGTTTGTGGGTAACCGCTGGGCTTAGTGACCACGTTCTCGAACTTGGCGGGAAAGTCGGGAAGAGAGGAGATCGTGGGTTTGACCAAGTCTGGAAGATCTCGTGATCCGTTGTTCATTCGTCAACCATACCCGAAGGGCTTAAGGCTTCGAATGGTGAATTCCCGTAGGTAACCTTCGTGTAAGACGAATGGTTTGGCGCCCACAAATATTCGGAGACCTAACTTGGGCCTTCGTACGAAGGGCTTGACACATCTCGAATGGGTGTCCGTCCAATTTGCTCGGAGGGTACATCATCACACACAAAAAAAAACCGACACATAAATTACCACATATTCATCACAACTTTCCACACCAAATAAAAACCCACATCTCAATCTAAGCTCATGTCAATCGAAACAAAACCTCATCTAAAACAAAACAAATCCATATAACCTCTCGACACAACTCAAACCCTATACAAAATCATGAGACAAGTATTATCAAATTCGAGAATAAAATGGCGGTTGTGATAATAAATGGGTTAGTCTTATTGTTGTGTTTTGGATTATGGTCATTAAGTGGATAAGAAGGTGGGGTGGTTATTATTTTGTTCGTTGATTGAATGGTACAAATAGAAGCCGAGATGGAAAATAAATTGAATCGGTTTTGTGGTTAATGAGTATAGATGGAGATTAATTGGTGTTTAGGGTGAGCTTACGAGCAAGGGGCATCGTGATGGTAAATCGGTTTGAATCGGGGAATGGGCTATGAACACGAAAATGTAGGCTTTGTATCAAAGGCCGGGAAGGCTGTGATGAGGTGTTAAAAGAGGTCGGTGGGAGATTGACTCGGTGGCGTGTGACTCGCGAGTGATAAGGAGTGTTAGAATGTTTTTCGGAAAGCTGAATTGGTCAAAGTGGTATGGAAACCGTTATCGTTAGGTCTTATCGAGGATTGTTGAAAAGAATTGTTTGTGGTCTTTGAAAATTGATCATTGAAACCGTGAAATCGGTTAATGTGTATGGATTATGTCGGGAGCAAATGTTTGAGGGAGTGATGAAGGCGGCAATAAGTCGGTTATACCACCATGCGACCTTCTTGATTTGGTCATAGGATAGTAGGTTCGACAAGGGTGAGAATCAATGGTTGGGATTGGGTTGTGAAGTGAAATCACCACCACAAGTTGTTCCCAAAAGCGAGGATCGAAGTCTTGAGGACCGAAATATTTCGGTGTGTTGTGCCTTGTATGGCTTGAGATATTGAAGAGTGATGGGGTTGATATCGGTATCTAAGAGTGGTGGGGTGGTGGCGTTGGGTGGTGGTGGGTGAAGGTGGTGGTGTAGAGGTGGCGGTGGAGGTGGTAGGTTGCGTGTGGCGGTGGGTGGTAGCGTTGGGTGGTAGGTGGCGGTGGAGTGCACCGTTGGTCTTAGGACTAACGATCCAATTTATTTTATTGCATCGTTAGTCTTAGGACTAACGATGCAAATATTCTCTTTTGTTTGGAGATAACGGAGAAATATTTGCATCGTTAGTCCTTATTAACCGAATTATTATGAGAGGATGTATTTGTGCCAACTTTACTAACGGAGGGATGGTTTTGTATCAAAAAAGTTTAAGAATGTAAAAGCGAGCATAAAAAAAAAACCATGAATGTATTTTGACTTTACTCTAAATTCTATTACAAACACATGTTAAAGTGAAACACTTTTATAGGGCTTTAACCACCTTAGTTTCCTTTTAATATGACAAAACCAACTTTGGCGCATAATTCAAAACCCAACCAATATCGCCCCCACCTCCACCCACTTCCATAACAGTCTCGGCATTTGCCCTTTCTGGTTTTAGAGAAATTGATTATGCACATAAGGTGTTTGATGAAATTGCTAAACTGAATGTGTATAGTTGGAATGTGCTTATTAGGGCTTATGCGTCGAGTGAAGAGGCGATTGAAAGATGTTTAAAAGGATGATTTGTGGATTGCCTAATAAGTTTACTTTTCCGTTTGTGATTAAAGCGTGTGCTGACCGTTAGGGGAGGTGTTTCATGGGATGGTTGTTAAGATGTCACTTGGTTCGGATGTTTATGTGAGATGGGTGCATTCTAATATCGAGAGGAATGGGCTTGGAGGAGCTTGAAGTTGAATAACGCGTTGCTTGATATGTATACAAAGTGTGGAATGCTAAAACATTGTTTGAACAGATGCGTGAGAAGGATATTGTGTCGTGGACAACTATGTTAGTTGGGTATGCGAAATCGGGGACTAGGAAACATTTTGATATCATGCCTAGTCAAGATATATATATAGCTGCGTGGAATGCATTGATCTCGGCTTGTGAACAAAGTGGTAACCCGAAAGAAGCATTGGCTATTTTCAATGAACTAAAAGTGATCAATAAAGAGGTACCTGATGAAGTTACTTTAGTTAGTACTCTATCAGCGTGTGCTCAAGTGGGTGCTATGGATGTCGGTGGGTGGATCCATTTGTATATCAAGAAACATAGCCTTAAGCTCAGTTGTCATCTTGCAACCTCACTGATTGATATGTATTCAAAGTGTGGTGATCTAAACAAGGCTTTAGAGGTGTTCAGTTTTGTTGATAACAAAGACGTGTTTGTTTGGACTGCGATGATTGCTGGTCTTGCAATGCATGGTCATGGAAGTTAGATTTGTTCAGCAAAATGAAAGAATCCAACATCAGACCGAATGGTGTTACTTTCACGAATTTACTTTCCGCACGGGATTAGTGAAATAGGGTCAGAAATTCTTCAAGAGAATGGAGCCCGTTTATGGAATTATCCCTGGCATCAAACACTATGCTTGTATGGCGGATATGCTGGGACCGGGACGTCGGGTCATTTAGAAGAAGCTATAGAGTTAATAAAGACAATGCCAATGGCTCCTTTGGCTTCTGTTTGGGGCGCTGTTTGGTGCATGCAAACTCCATCTAAATGAAGAGGTTGCTGAACAAGCTAGTGCTCGTTTGCTTGAATTGGAACCATGGAACCATGGGGCATACGTGCTTTTGTCTAATATATATGCAAAATTGGAAAAATGGGATAAAGTTGCTAAGTTACTAAAGCGTATGAAAGATGTTGGATTAAAGAAAGAACCAGGGTGTAGCTCGATTGAGGTTGATGGTAGTTTTCATGAGTTTATTGTTGGAGATAACACACACCCACAATCCAAAAGAATATATTCCAAGTTAAATGAGGTTTTGACAAGATAAAGTTAATTGGGTATGAGCCAAATAGGTCTCAAGTGCTTCAATGTGTTGAAGAAGAAGATATGCAAGAACAAGCGTTACATCTTCATAGCGAGAAGTTAGCTATTGCCTTTGGACTCATTAGTTTGAAAAAGGGTCAACCAATTCGGGTTATGAAGAATCTTCGTGTTTGTGGGGACTGTCATACTGTTGCTAAGTTGATTTCAAAGGTTTATGACAAAGAGATTTTGCTGAGAGACCGTAACAGATTTCATCATTTCAAAGCAGGGGACTGCTCATGTAATGACTATTGGTAACTGGTGAGTTTTCGATTTAAGAATTTGTACAAGGAGTTTGATAGATTATAGAACCTGGTCCATTATATAAGATGATTCTATATGATATAGAATTGTGAAAATCTGTATTAATATAATAATACTAATACTTTTGTTTAACTAAACACCAAATGTGTCAAATTGTTGATTTCCATTTTTAACTGTTAATATCCATATTAGTTACTTATGATTAATAATGGTCAGTATGTCTACATGTCAACTCAACTCTCAAGAGAAACTCATTTCATCTGTTATCCCACCTAACCCACTCCGTTCGCCATCGTTGATTTTGCTGTGATCTGAGACTGGCTGAAGCGTCACATTTAGCAACAAATTTATAGCAACCACAAACCTAAAATGGAGATTAAACTGCAGAATGCAGAACACCATTTCCATTATGCTCACAAACTTCCAGACATAGTCATAGGTTCAAGTTCTCATTTGAGTAAAATGTCTTGGCCCTAAAACTGCATCACGATGCTCTACACTACTAATTTAGGATTCAGTCAACTCACGTGTGACGAGAATATCATTATACTGGTAGTTTGGTACTTATTACGACCAAAAAGAATGATAATCAGAATCCCAGAAAGCTTCATAACATCTAGAGATTTAAACCGCAGGATTTACAGCTCTTAATTTGCAAACTCAAAATTATGTACATATTAGACTAAACTTTAGGCCCCAACGAGAGGTAATTTGTCTATGTAAATGAACAACCTCTTTGAGTTCTCTGTCGAGATTATGGCTTGCTCAATTATGTCACTGCTTTCAACACAGGTCCAGAGATCAGTTAAGTTCACTCCTTCCAGACTTTTTCTGCAGAACGGGCATGATCGTGATCGCCCATGCCTAGAAAACAAAGGTCAAACTATTAGCTTTATAATTTGCAAGAAGTTTCTAGAGGATAACCTTTACAGAAACTTTTGTCAAGCTGAAAACCTAAAAGTTTTAGCTTGAAATAGTGAAAAATTAGAGAAAAGGATTCAGATGTAAAATAAATAGTTGATCTTAAAACATAAACCCATAATCCTAAATTGCTGAAATGGTCAACAGTTGACCAATATTATCCTGAACTACTTCAACCAATCGTAGGTTGAGCGTTGTTACAGGTTTCATCAAAATGGACAATATGTGGATTATCTAATTTGTGTAACATGTAGGCATGATAATGGCCATTGTTAGAATAGTAGTAATAAGAAAATGACGACGTTGGCTATGCCTATGTGGCACCCCAAAGACGCAGTTGGAAAGATCGAGTACCCGTCTTAGAACGATATGACTACTATGACAACTTAGTGCACCAGTAAAGCTGCTAAAACGTATACAAGCATTTTATTACATCTTCCTGGTTAAGAAAAATAATGTATGTAGACGTAATCAGTTTTATTATCGTTACTATAAAGTAGGTCAAAATATTGTTGTCGCACAACTTGCCATGATGAAGAAATGTGACGGTGAAGTAATAGTGATAAGTAATACATCTATATATTCATTCTAGGGTATATTTAGATGTATCATGACATTGTTGTTTAAATTTACACAAATATATCGTCATTTACATAGGGTACATGGCGGTTCGAATGGATATTGGGTTTGAAGTTGTTCCTTCATAATGAGAAAGAAAATATCTTGAATGATGATTTGAAAGGTATTGAAGCGATAGGAAATATATGTAAACACACATTGCGTATTCATAATCATAGGAACTTTATATTAATTATTGTATCTAAAGTGAAAACTAAGATTGTATGTATCACTTTTGTGAATTTAAACATTAGTAAAAAAGTGCCTATATTTCATTGATAAGTTAGGTAATATGGAGTTGAAGTCTAATAGTCACAGTAAGTCGAGTTTAATCATTGTTTTCATTTTCAAATGCATACTAACACTATAAAAGATCAGATAGTTTATGACATTTTTTGGAACACTATAATTAAAATATTCTAGATAAATATTGAGAAAGTCATTGCAATTTTAGATATATAGAATCTTAGACCATCCATTTAGGAGGTAATTGCAAATAAAATGTGAGACTTTCTTTGAAGAAATTATGTAAAGTTTTATAAAATCATTGGGTGTCATGGCTCAAGCCATGACCCTTTTAGGTGTTACATCATGTCACAACAACAAAACACTCATTTTCACTCATACACCCAAAAACATCATCTCCTTCATGGCTCAAGCCAAAACACAATTTTGTGACCCACCATTATATTTTCTATTCTATTATTCGATCAAACTAATTTTTAATTCATTAAAATAAAAATATAAATTACATTTACAAAAAGAAAAAAAAAACACGAAAATGAATACAAAAGAAAAGATTACCACGACTTAAAAGGTTATCTTGCAATTAAAAATATTAAATGCTTTTAATCTTCATCTTTTGTTTTCTGTCATAAAAGAAAATATCAAACGTCTCGCTCACACACACTAAATATTAAACTATTATGGAGATTATTTTTATAATTTAACCGATTTTAACCTTTTCAAGAACAACACTAGCACTAGTGAAAAAAAAAAAAAAAAAAAAAAAAAAAAAAAAAGCGCAATTTTAATCTTTTTACCACCAAAGACCGGTATCAACATCAACACAAGCAACAACACTAACAATATCTATTTTTGCCAAACATACCTATAATCAACCAAAACCCATTTTAACTTAAAAACAATAAAACACAAAACCCACAAACCATCGTCTCTTGGCTCAAGCCAAGGAATTGGCATGGTGTCGATGGGCCTCGTGATGGTGGCGGAGCTATGTCTCCGGCCACGTCGATGGTGCGATGCATATGTAACGATACCCATAGCTCTAAGTATTTCCATTTTCGCCTCTCTTAAAAATGGTCTAGAATATCTCAAAGATTGCCCATCGTATCTATAACCATTTAGAAGAATGTTTTAGAGTATTTATTCTTAAAAACACTTGAATATTATGGAACTTTTTTATCACAATAAACATATATATAAGTCACTTGTGATTTTATCTATTTCCTACCTAACTCTCTCTCTCTCTCTTTCAAATATGTCTTTCCTTCTCTCTCTAAAAAGAACACACACAAAAATGGAGATAAAACAAAAACACTATTAACATCCAAGAAACTATGGTCCAAAATCCATATGCTACTTAAAAACCACAAAAGCGGTGACAAAACCAATTCTCGAACACCAAACCTTAACATACATACTCACATGCCGACCAAAAGACATACACAATACTTTCCTCTCACCACGTGACTACCAATTTAGTTGTAGTAGCACACCTATTTCTATCCCTAAACGTAAAAGTTACTTTCGACGTAAAATTTTCCATGATCATGACCATGCACATGAATTAACGACAACTAATGTTAAAAGGGTGTTTGATATATTGAATGAATATGAAACAATGTCCTTTGATCATCATCATCATGTCATTGAACAGTCTCCGCTGACTTGGCTAGGGTTTGGTGAGAGTAATGAAAATGTTAGACGAGTTAGGTCATTGATTCACCGTTTCTCTTAGTGAAACGGTGGATGATACCGCTTCTTGAGGTGGATAAGAAGGCAAGTGAGTTTATTAAGAATTTTATGAAGAGTTGAAGATGCAAAAGAAACGGATCGCCATTGAATCAAGACACGCCTTCACCGTGACGGTATCAATGGTGAAGAGAAGTGCGATGAGTTAGTTGTTTGTGTTTAATATTATGAAAAGTTACAAAAGTGAAACATTCACTTCTTAATTTCGTTATATGTAGATTGGTGATAAAAAAATGTTAAAAGTTGAGATGACAAAGATTTGAACTTGGGATGGTGTGTGTTAGTGTAAATATTATGATATTTAATTTATACACTCGCGTTTTTTTTGTTGTGAAAAACCATGTAACTTGTAATACATAACGTAATATGTACAAGTTACTTGTAATCATATTTGATATCAACATACTTTCTACACCTCTCGACGTCTCAAGTCCTTGTATGCTACAATACAGTTCATATATATTTGTTATATCTTGATATATATATTCCTTGTTTTAATATATATCCCTTGCGTTTAAGTGCTCATATTGGATCCGAAAATTTGGACTATTTGATAACGCTTACACGCGTCGTTCGGGGTCAAAGGAACTTCCTTTTCGTCGAGCAAGTTTTTCAACACTCTAGGCAAGTGAACCTAATCGTTGTAGTGTAGTATTAGGGTAAGCCACGGAATTGATATCGGTCTCTGGGGAATAGGAATGCTAGTGAGAAGTTACTACGCTAAGGTTGGGGTTGAGGAAGATTATTTTTATCTTTTATATTTTTTAGGAAAGGAAAGGTACGAATCTCGGGGTTTGGATTGGGGTTGATATTTCTACCGATTACTCTACTTATCTAATTATCTAATCTAAGGTGTATGTAGTCTATGTCTAATTATTTTGTGCTCGTATGATGGTTTAAAGATGTGTTTACTTAGGTTTTATTACTCCTTAATTATCTCCTATTGATGGTTGAATTGTCACGCCTTTATTCTTAATCGCGTTGTGTGTCTAAAGTCGTAGGGTATGCGTTTGTCCCTAACTCTTTGAAACTACCAAAGGGTCTCGCCTCAAAACCTTTAGGAATTATAAACTCTAACTCTAAGGTACTCTTTGGATGGTTTAACTTACAACCGCTCTAAGTGTTATAGTCCAAGGTTCACAAAGATTAATCAAGCATTAATTACACAACGAATGACCTATCGCATTACTAGATCATTAACAATTAAGATAAGAGACAACCAATCAATATTCAATAATTAAGTTTCATATTCCTAAGCAAACACACAAGTAAATTAGCCGACATGGAAAACATGCAAGCATACACACAAATAATTGAAGACATAATTGAATTAATGAAGTAAAACACTTATCTTGATGTAAGATAGGGTTTGGAACCCTAAAATCTTGTACAAGACGACCTTGGTTCGGTTTAGGTTTTACTCCAAAATACTACACACTAAACCGAAAAATTTGGATTCTATATATAATATTACAATCGCGACGGCCACCTTATGATTTGTGACGCCGTCGGTCGCCGTCATTAGGGTTTCGTCTTGGCCACTTTAGTCTTGCGACGGCGTCACCTTGTGCTTGTGGCGCCGTCCTTCGATCTCGACCGTCGGATCAAATCTAGGTCGTCGAGTTCACGGCCTACTCTTTTAAAGCGACACCGTCACTGAAAATAAGCAATTTGGCTCTTGGAGTCACAGAAGTACTCGACGGCGTCATAGTTAAGCAGATGGCGCCGTCCCTTGTATTTCAAAGCTGACTTGAGTGTCTCGATTCTTGACTTTGGCCATTTTCTTCAGATATCCGCGCCTTTTCGTCCAAATAAGTGTCATTCCAACAATTTGCCTTCAAGAGACCTAAAAGTGAAAAGGAACGATATTAAGTAATAACGGATACAAAAGTGATCAAATAAGGGCTTAAACGACCCCTAAAAAGTACATTTAAAACCTTATCAAATATCCCTACACTTGGTATTTGCTTGTCCTCAAGCAAATGTGCTTTAGCCAATTAATTTATAAGTTAGGGGTCATGAAGCCTTGGTTTAAAACAGTCCACAACACATATAAGCCCCACAAAAGTCATAACAAGCACGGAAATTACATACTAGCACCTCACATGGGGTGTTTGGATACTCACATCTCTCGGTGTATATGAAATATAACAAGTTGAAATGGAAGATAAACACTCATTAACCGGTCCTAGTACATAGATTACCATAGGATTGAGAATAGATCAAACCTCCATCTTTTAATATAACACTAAGCCGTAAGGGAAAACGTTTATTTATATTTTACGATCTTTCTAGATAATTAATGTTTTGTCGATAACAAACGTAAAAATCATTTTAACGAAACAAATCGAGGGGTTAACTAGGGGTATCGTAAATAGTTTGAGTTTATTTATATTTTAATCTTAAGTTTTCCTAACACGTAAAACATTTTATCGAAACAAATACGTTTTAACACACACATAAAACACTATAACAAGTATAAGTGATTTTATGATTTAGATACATATGTACAACAACTAGTATTTACATATTGGGTTAATACATACTTATACTAAGTATACTAAAATGGGTAAAAGCATGTAAATACTAAAATGGGTAAAAACATGTAAATACTAAAATGGGTAAAAACTAGCAAATGGTATTGACCCATAACCCATGGTTTTATATATACCACTTACACAAGTTCAATGTATCCTTAAGGTACATTGTATCTAGATAGAAAACCATGGATCAACCCATAACCCATGACCCATAACCAAAAAATACCCATGGGCAAAGAGGAGCGTTCCACGGATCCCTAGCTTTGTGCTAGCCGGATCCCAGTGGAAGGATCCGTGGGATCCGGGAACAAGAGAGAATTTTCTCTATAAATAGAGAGCCATTTCTTCCTTTCTATTCATCCTTTTACACACATACTTCCCCCAAGTATTCTAACCCTCTAACCTCAGATCCAAGAGATCTATGTAGTTTGTCTTTTGTTTTTGTGTGATCTTCTAGGTTCCTCTTAAAGGAAAGATCACCACTTCTTGAAGACGTGCAAGCTCAAGTCCATGAGTTGCCATGCTTCGTCATCATCAAGACTACGAAGGTTCTCTTGTTGATAGTTCTTCCTTTCTCCATAGATGTTGGGTTGAAGGCATTAGTGAAGAATGCCGAAAGTGTCAAGATGAAAGCATTAGTGAAAGGTGCTCATCATCCGTGTCAAAGCATTAGTGAAGAATGCTAAAGGTGTCAAGACGAAGGCATTAGTGAAGGGTGTCAAGCGTTGTGTCAAAGGCATTAGTGAAGGATGCCAAGAATCAAATCAAGTAGCATTTGGGAAGAATGCTTAGGTCGTATAATCGATGAGGTGCATCGTTATACATATAAGTATTTGTTTATTTACAAGGATGGTGATATCCTTGATGGTGTTGTAACAAGGAGTAGATCTCCTTGATAATAGGTGTTGTGTCGTGAAGGGTAGTAGTTCCTCCATAGTAATGGAACTAGGTGCTTAGCCTAGTACCTAATAAAGGGTAGGCGACGTTGTGATAGGATTAGTTCTCCTAAGGTGTGAAAGAACTCGGTGGTTAGCCTAGCACCGTATAAAGGGTAGGCGACGTTGTGTTAGGTGTGGTTCGCCTTGGTGTGAAGGAACTCGATATTTAGCTTTGTACCGTAAAAAGGTTAAGCGACGTTGTGAAGGCTTCTCCGCCATAAGGAGTTGGTGTAGTGCTTACGAACTCTCGAGTAGGTGACTCGGGAGTGGAGTAGGGCAAGGAAGGTGTCCTTGTAGCGAACCACTATAAATAACTTGTGTCGTGGTGATGTGCTTCTTACTCTTTATCTTTCATTACACGTTTATATATCTATCTATCAACGTCCAACATAAACAACCAAATAGATTGACATAAGTCGATCTAAATATTTAAAAGGAAGTTTTAAATTGGTAAACTATTCAACCCCCCTTTCTAGTTTTCCACAATTGGTATCGAGCTTGGTTACCAAGTTTCTTAGAGTATGTTGTACTTTAAAAACTTGATACGATCCATGTATGTTTGAAAACTACAAAGAAGGATTATTTTGTCATATTTGAAAAATCATTATTTTGTTTATTGTTGGACAATGATAGAATGCTCTAACATTTTTTTTCCTAAGCATTATCCATACTTGGATTTGGAACTACCAAGAAGATCATAAAGAATTCATCTAAATATTTCTTTTCGCAAAAAGAATGTTTAAGTATTCTTACAACATAAATCTGGAGATTCCAAGAAAATCACAAAACATCTAAATACTTCTTTTCTTAAAAAGAATATTTGGCAAAGGTATGATCTTTAATTACTTACCTTTATTTGTTATTATTAAAATCTTAGTTGCATGATTTATTAGTAATAGTTCTAGTAATTATTCATTTTATAGTCATTATCAAATTAGTGTTCTCCAACTTATTCGTATAGACTTTATTACCAACTCATAATAATGATATCTTGGTTATTTGATAACCTTAATCATTATTCATCACAGAGGATTTATTGACACTTCATCTATGTCAATAAATATCCATGTGAAACTTCTTATGTTATGATAAAATGGGATTTTATTATAATGTTTGAATAGCTTCCAAAGAATTATGGCTAATTCTTAAAAAGGGAACCTCGTCTAATAGGAATAGTACTTAAACTTCAAAACCTCAAACCACAAGTTTTAGAGCCTTAACATCAAAACACTAGGCGTTTTAGAACTCCCAAACCAAAGTTATCAAGGAATGTTTGAGCTGGCTTTTTCTTGTCATGCGGATCCCTTCGCTTATACTAGCCGGATCCCAAATGAGAGGATCGCGGGATCCGTGCAACAGAAGACAGTATAAGCTAAAAATGATCATTGTGGATGTTCCACAATTATACTCACTTCAAAGACTCACGAACAAGAACTCAGGTACTGTTCATAGGAGCAAATTGATCATTCTTCTCAAGCCTAACAATCACTTGTGTAAGTATAATCTTCACTACATTGTTAATTTAATTCCTTGATTCTTAGAATTACAATTTCTTCATCTTTAAGAGTTGGGTTCAAATGGGTTTATCATAATTTGTCACCACATTGTTTTCTAAGATAATCTAAATCAAAGAATTAACATTGTTAATACAAATTAAACACATTTCTTGAACTCAACAAAGATGATGAGAGAAAATTGTGATCAAAACCCTCTAGGTTACTATTCACCATTAACACCACAATGTGGTTGTATTGTTTAGGAACATCATGCCAAGCAACAAGCAACAAGATTACCAAGACACCACCCACTACATTCCCATGTACCATAGGAAAAATGGATTAAGTCCGGACGATAGGAAAGCCTTTAAGTTGCTTGAAAGGAGACTCTTTCATGAAGGTAGAGTTGTTGATCCATCATTTCTTGCAAATACCGACATGAGGGAAGTATTTGGAACTATTGGGTTTGATTGTTTATTGGATATAAACGAGCAAATTTGCCGGTCTTTGTGCTTGAGTTCTACAAGACTATGGGTATAATTAGAAATGATGATGGGTCCATCTCAATTGAATTTACCATAAATGGACATAAGTACACTCTTTCACTTGAGGAGCTTGGAAGAATTCTAGGGTTACATATGATGGCATTTGTATGTACTCAAATGAATGGTCTTTGGAACAACTACATACAATGGTTGATCACCATGATATCTACTACACTTTGATCCCGAAGCAACCACGGTGAGGACACCGTGTTCATGCCAAGAGCATCACCATCAAGAGTCACAAGGAAGTCAAAAGTGATCTATATGGATCCTTTTCAAATGGAGCTTTCGAAATGTATGGGTTGTATAAGAAATGGGAAGTTGTGATAAGAGAAAATGTGGTATGCCTAGTAGGAAACAAGGACCACCCCAACGCATGTCTAAGCTTCATGATATATTGCCTAGTGACCAATACTCGGTTTAACCTTGCCTACTACATGGTCAAAAGAATGGCAAGTGTGAGAAGCATGGACAAGATGGTACTTCCGTATGCAATGCTTCTAACCCGTCTTGCCAAATTCATCTTTGCATTAGACCCTTCTCCACAATCCCTTGATCATAACTTTTGCAATAAGGTCATGGTTCCATTAACCGAGGGTAGAACAACAAGGTTCATGGTAGAAGGCAAGAGGCCACACCCACCCACGGATTCCTCGGACGAAAGAGAGAGGCAAGAAGAAGGTGAAGGTGAAGGGAGTAGTAGCAACCCACTTGAGAATATTGATCTTGACCCTTTGGACTACATTAACCAATTGCCAAACATCCCCAATGAATCACCCGAATGGCAACAAACCAAGGGAATCTTCAAATGCTTCGCCAATTTCTTGAGGAAGAAGAAGTGAAGATGGTTTGATAAAGAGTGGAGGACGGGTGAAGAAGTGAAGAAAGGTAAAGTCTTAGGACTCAAGTGCATGATGAACAATTTCAAACAATGGTTTGTAAACAATTTAAACTATGCTTGTAGTATGTAGGTATTGCCATATCTTGGCACTAAACATCCTAACTTAGGTATTTGGAAAATGAGATTTTACGACCTCTTGGTGTGGTCGTCGTCACTCATTCTAGGAACTTCAGCGTTTCTTACTTTGATACAAATTATATTAGTTGTGTTCTTGCATTTAGTCCCCATAGAAACAACTAGGAAAAGCATTTACTATAAAGTGCAAAGTTGCACATTTCTTGAAAGCTCTCTGATCTGCAGTTGGCGGATCCCAGATTTTGAACTAGCCGGATCCCTCCCATAAGGGAACCGTGGGATCCAGATGCACCGATGTGCAAAAAAGCATTTGGCTACATCATAATAGTCCACTAGAACACTTCAAACAAGTCAAACATAATACACTAGAGCCAACTAAGTCTTCCGCTAATAGTTGAAAACCTCACTCTCATCCATGGCTTATCTAGGATATATTTTCGAAATATTTCGTTTATTTATCAACTAGTCAAAACTCACCATAATTCCGCTCCAACACTCACACATTATCTATCACATTTGATAGCACTTAGTTTGATCTACCCTTCAATTTTAGCAAATTGATCTCAATCATCTTTGACTCAAAATTAGGACCAAAAACTAGTTTTTCATTTCTTTTTATTTTTAAAGATTTTAGTAAATTTATCCTAGGACATCATCTGACTTTTAGGACTTAGTATCACCATTTTTCCACAACATATTAAAAGGAATCCTTGTCAAACATATGGTTAGACTACCCAAGGTCAATGTTCTTGGCCAAAACCATCATTAAGCACCATTACTTGTTATGGTTGAGGATTTGAGATATCCAACAGCTAAAGACTTCAAAATTAAGTCAAAACCTCGAAATCCATTAATGATAAACCTTACAAAAGCATAATGACTTCACTTAAAACACGTCGATAGTCGGATCCTCGGTCTATAACCAGCGGATCCTCATCGAGAGGATCCGCGGATCCGTACATGCGAGAAAGAATAAATCGACCTCCTTATTTAAATTCAAGTTACCTTTTTCTCTAACCACCTTTAGCATTCATTAATTACCCTCCTAGAGCTGATCAAAATCTCAAGAGCATGCTTAATCCTCTAAGTGGCCAAGGATTTAATTTCCTAATTCAAATTATCCTTTATAAACCAAACAACCTTAGGACTAAGTCACCACTCTCAATCACATCTCAAAAATCAGCAACTAAAGAAGCTCTTACAAGCACCATCATCACTATGACTAAGGCTCTTAGCAACAACTCTTCAACCATAGGATCATCCAAGAGAAAAGGTCAAATGATCCATGAAATCTCATCCACCGAAACATCTCCCATTAGAGATAGTGAAGCTAGAATCTCACCTCATCAAACTCATCCAAAGGCTAAGAGAACCGCAAGGATTAGCATCAAACCTTTCGGACTAGAAAAAGGGTCTTCTAGTTCAAAACCAAACACGGCTAGTTCTAGCAAGCCATCAAAACCATCATTCATTAAGCATGGACTACAATCCTTGAATGAGCCTCTTCCTCACCCGAACATCTACTCATTAGATCATTCACCACCAAGAACCTCCCATTCACCAACCTTTTCATTGAATAGGGAACCACCCACAACACCAACTAGCCCATCATGGGAGACAAGGAATAACCTTGATCATATGGAAGAAGTTCCATTACCACCCTCATTTTAGAACCTCTTCCTACTTCTCAAAATGTAGACCCACAAGCACACATAGAGCCTCCTCAAAGTATCCATTTTCCTTCGGTCCAAACCAAGACAATACTTGTCCAAATTGTCTAAACACTCAAGGACTTGTTCAAGAAGTACGAAATGAGATACATTTCTTGTTTAATCATCTTTTTGAAAAGTTGGATCAAATCAACAAGTCCACTCATCCCTAGACTATAGCACATTGTAGCTTTTTAAGTCTAGTATCTAGTTAGTATTTAGTGGTACTTATATGTCCTAGTTCATTCTCTTAATTTTAGAGATTTAGTTGGTTATCTCTTGTTTTATTGAATGAACATTTATTTGCTATGTGTTGTGCGTTGTGCTTTGTTTTTCTCATATATATATTATCCTCATAGTCGCATTGTTTGACACATCTTCATTCCTGAAGAAACTGTCAACAGACAGCCGGATCCCTCCATTATGCCTAGACGGATCCCTCCAAGAAGGGAACCGTGGGATCCGTGGTACAGAAGCACTAAATTGTACTAACTTGAGTTTTTCTTGCAGGAAATTATGCATTATATTCTTGTTTTCTAACCTTTACTTTGTAGATTTTCAAAATAACACATGAAGATTTTGACACCATAAAGCTAGGGGGAGCTTTGTGCCATACGATATTGCAAAACATTTGCAACTTTAATCCTTTTTTGGATTATACTTCATGATACCCCATTGCATCTTTGCAATCTTCAAGGGGGAGCACGTTTTCGTCACTTAGACGAACCATTTGAAAACTTAATTGCAAACACAATTAGCTTATTTTACGTTATGTCCTTGACGCCCTTTCAAAGGGATGAACTCGTTGATGAGTGTGTAAATACTCATCATTTTTGTACCAATTAAACTGCAAAAACATCTGAAAACACTCAGAAATGCATCAAAATGATAAAAATATCACAAATAAGTGTTTTATGTGTTTTAAATGCAAAATATCAAAATACGGTGAAAACGTATCAAGTTTGCATAATTGGCGCTTTAGTCCCCAAGTTTCAAAAGTTGTCAAAAACATCCCTGGTAAATCTAAATAAAGGAAAATATCATTTTAAGTCCCTAGGGATTCTTAAGTTGTCAAAATTGGTCTTTGAGATTCAAAATTTCAAAATTACAATTTAGGTCCCTAAACTTTGAAAATTGTCAAAAATGGTCCTTGGAAAATTGGAAAATGTCAAGTTTGGTCCTTGTACTTTTGGAGCTTGTCACTTTTAGCCCTTGGAGCAACTTTGATGAAATGGCAGCAATGGTCCCTTGAATTTCAGAATTTGCAACATAGGTCCTTCCTTATTAATACCCTTTAATCCCTTGGACCCCTGTCAAAACAATTGTGACCCCTGCCTGCCCTTTGGACCCTTTGCCTTTTTGAACCCCCATTTTAATATTAAAACCCAGTCAACCCAAGTCAAATAAGCCCCTACGCCTCTTTTCACTTTGTCTTCCCAATCGCTTACGCAAATCCACGCTACACTCAACCCCTCCTCAACTCATTTTCCACCCACCTTATCACTCCACATCACCAAACTACAAAAATCATTAATTGCATCCCCTCCTAACACTCAATCTCACCCACTGGTATAAAACTTTTTCCCGCCAAAAACCAAATCAGTGGCCAAGATGAATTCAATCAATCCAATGGCCCTGATTATATGTGGGATTAGCTCAGAGAGAGACAAGAAGCAGTTTGGGTATAAAAAGGAAGCAAGAGGAGAAAGAGGAGGAGGGTAGTTAGTTTTAAAGTTTTTCTTTATGTCGTTTTTTTTTAATAAATGTCTTAGTTTAGCTTAAAATATGTAATCTTTTGTTTTTATGATTCAAACTCAAGTTATGTTATCTTTGTAATCTGTTTTAAGAATCAATTTCAAAGTTTGGTTAAAGTTCTTGTTCTTGTGTTTACTGTTGAGAATTTCAAATTCATGTTCTTATATTTAAGTTTCCAAAAGCTTATTTTCTCATTCAACTGAGCTTAATTAAGCTCTTTATAAGTTTTTAGTAAGCCTACATTCAGTTTCAAGCAATTTTCATTCCTGGTCAACAAAGGTCAAACTTGGTGAAATTCTGGTTCAAACAGTTTGGAAATAGAATGGGTTGATGCAGGACTTGGATTTGGGTTGGAAATGGCTTAGTGTAGTGATCTTGGTTTTGGTTTTAGCCTGCAAACAGCTGGACACTTGTGAGTATAAATCTCAATTTCAGTTTTCATCCATTTTGCATATTGTGCTTGAATGTTTATCTGTGGTCACCATTAGTTTAAATGTGTTTATTTAGTTGTATTTAGGTCATTCAAACTTAGTTTGATCAGTATTACATGGTGGTTCAGTAGTTAGAGTAGATTAAAGATCAAATCAGTGATATATAGTGGTGTTTGGATTAGTGCATTTAGCTGAGCTTGAGCCTTTGTTGGTGTTTTAAATTTGTATACTCAGTTTTGGTATAGGTCCTTCGAACCATTCCAGTCATAAACTTGTGCCTGCAAAAGCTCAATAGTCAAAATCACTCTCAAACTGTCCTATTAGCTTAACTGTTAGAGTTTTTGAAATTCAAAAACTTGTTTTGTGTTTAAAAATCTTAGAACTAGCTTGCATTAGTTTAATTTCATCACATTACATCTATTTCAGTCCTTAAATCAAGATCAAATCTCATATAAGTCAACAAATCACAACTGCTTCAAAAGTCAAATGCAGCATATCCGGTTTGAGCCCAAATAGGGTGATTTTTCTTGGACTCATTTCTGAGTCAATTTCAATGAAACTTGTGGTTTTAAAAAAGTCCTACTGGTCTATTTTCTTATCTCCATTTTAGTATATTTTTGTGAATTTTATAGAAGCTTCATATTAGCTTGTAAACATGGGCTTATTTGCCCTGTGCACTGACTCAGTTGATACTGAGTCTGCACAGGGTCTTGCAAGGCCTCCCACAAGCTCAGTTGAGCTTATCTAGGTCTGATTATTGGTTTAGAGATAGTCACCCAGGTCTACATTAGGTTTCTTCTTTTAGTTTTGAGTTTGGCTTATTTAGGAAGCTTGTGCTTAATCTCCAAGTAGTACCCAAAACTGCTTTTAGCTTATAAGCTCAAATCATTCAAATCATAGCAATTTGCAATTCTGTGGTTGAGAGCAGTTATAAATTGTTGCATTGGAGTACTTTTAGCATATTTTGGCTTGTGTAAACAGTTGGTAGCTTATTGAGGCTTTTGGCTCATCTTAAGTGCTTATTTATAAGCATTCTCCATAGCAGTTCCTTATTCTTACACACAAGCACCTGTTTTTCCATTTTTCTTAGATTCCTTATATTATTTTAGACTTTTCTTGAAATTTTCAGATTTTTCCAAGTCAGTTTGCTATTTTTCTTGATTTAAATCAATTTTTAGTACTTTTTTAATTAGTATTTAATACAATTAATTAAGAAAAGCTTCAAAAAAATATTTTTTCATTTTTCTTAAGTTAAGATAAATATAAAAAGACAAAAAAATATTTTTCCAGATTTTTCTTAGTTAAATTTGTATTTTTAAGCAATTTAATTAGTTTTTAATAGTTTTTAATTCCTAGAAAATAAAAAAATAATCAGAAAAACACAAAAATAGTTTTGAAAATTATCTTTTGATATTTTAGACTTTTCTAAGTCATAATTTCATTTTTATAGCTTTATTTCATATTTTCTTGTATTATAGGCTATTATTTAATAATTAAAAATAGTTTTTAATTAATAATAATTAGGTAATTAGTTATAAAAATAATTTTATTTTTCTAAAAATTTTCTTTTATCATTAGGTTTGTAAAAATATCATTTTCATATTTTTAGGATTAATATTGTGTAAGTTTCACATTTTCATTTGTACGTTGCGTAGTTTTTTAATTCAGTTTTATAAAAACATAAAATCAAAAACATCATTTTGCAAATAGTGATAGCGTTTATTTAATTTAATTTAACTTTTTAATTTCCTTTAATTTGCATTTAAGCCCTTGTAGTTTATGTACTTTTTCTGTAGTTATAATAATTCAAACCTTTTTCCGCGTTCAAATCTCTCGATCACCATACGTTTGGTGATTCTTCGCTGACTATTTGGGACATAACGACCGGGAAACACTATACTCCCCGGATCTTCATTGAGTTCGTTTCGAACCGTTTGAAGTTTCTACGGTCGGCCATTCACAAGTGGCCGGCTTGTGTGAAAAACTTGACGGTTCGACGAGGATCACTCGTCGTGGGGAGTTAAGGCGAGTATCATTCCGTCACTTGCTCTCTTTACATTTTACATAACTTTTCTTATAAAAATTGTGTTAGTTTCTTTTAACACTTTTGTTTCGACAAAAAGGGAGAAGAAAGTAAAACTACAAATTCAAACTTTTACAATTTTAGCTTTTCCTTAAAATAATTTTATGTTTTGTCATCAACAAAAGGGAGATTGTTAATAAAAATAAGCCGTAAAACGTTTATTTATATTTTACGATCTTCTAATGTTTTGTCGATAACAAACGTAAAATCATTTTAACGAAACAAATAGAGTACGTAAATGGTTTGAGTTAATAGTTTGCTAACACACTTACGTTTTCACATAAAACACTAAAACAAGTATAAGTGTCTTTATGATTTAGATACATATGTACAGCAACTAGTGTTTACATATTGGGTTAACACATACTTATACTAAGTATACTAAAATGGGTAAAACCATGTAAATACTAAAATGGGTAAAAACATGTAAATACTAAAATGGGTAAAAACTAGCAAATGATATTGACTCATAACCCATGGTTTTATATATACCACTTAAACAAGTTCAATGTATCCTTAAGGTACATTGTATCTAGATAGAAAACCATGGATCAACCCATAACCCATGACCCATAACCAAAAATACCCATGGGCAAGAGGGCGTTCCACGGATCCCTAGCTTTGTGCTAGCCGGATCCCAGTGGAAGGATCCGTGGGATCCGGGAACGATGAGAGAATTTTCTCTATAAATAGAGAGCCATTTCTTCCTTTCTAATCATCCCTTTACACACATACTTCCCCAAGTATTCTAACCCTCTAACCTCGGATCCAAGAGATCTATGTAGTTTGTCTTTTGTTTTGTGTGATCTTCTAGGTTCCTCTTAAAGGAAAGATCACCACTTCTTGAAGACGTGCAAGCTCAACTCCATGAGTTGCCATAGCCGTCATCATCAAGACAACGAAGGTTCTCTTGTTGATAGTTCTTCCTTTCTCCATAGATGTTGGGTTGAAGGCATTAGTGAAGAATGCCGAAAGTGTCAAGATGAAAGCATTAGTGAAAGGTGCTCATCATCCGTGTCAAAGCATTAGTGAAGAATGCTAAAGGTGTCAAGACGAAGGCATTAGTGAAGGGTGCCAAGCGTTGTGTCAAAGGCATTAGTGAAGGATGCCGAAGAATCAAATCAAGTAGCATTTGGGAAGAATGCTTAGGTCGTATAATCGATGAGGTGCATCGTTATGCATATAAGTATTTGTTTATTTACAAGGATGGTGATATCCTTGATGGTGTTGTAACAAGGAGTAGATTTCCTTGATAATAGGTGTTGTGTCGTGAAGGGTAGTAGTTCCTCCATAGTAATGGAACTAGGTGCTTAGCCTAGTACCTAATAAAGGGTAGGCGACGTTGTGATAGGATTAGTTCTCCTAAGGTGTGAAAGAACTCGGTGGTTAGCCTAGCACCGTATAAAGGGTAGGCGACGTTGTGTTAGGTGTGGTTCACCTTGGTGTGAAGGAACTCGGTATTTAGCTTTGTCTGGGAAAAAGGTTAGCGGCGTTGTGAAGGCTTATCCGCCATAAGGAGTTGGTGTAGTGCTTACGAACTCGAGTAGGTGACTCGGGGAGTGGAGTAGGGCAAGGAAGGTGTCCTTGTAGCCGAACCACTATAAATAACTTGTGTCGTGGTGATGTGCTTCTTACTCTTTATCTTTCATTACACGTTTATATATCTATCTATCAATGTCCAACATAAACAACCAAATAGATTGACATAAGTCGATCTAAATATTTAAAAGGAAGTTTTAAATTGGTAAAACTATTCAACCCCCCTTCTAGTTTTCCACAGCAAAGGTGTGGGGGAATTACTCAACCGATGTGGAAGAAGTAATTATATTACGGGTATCAAACAAGGGTTATCCTAATGCCTCTTATCATTTAGTTATTCCTAACTACACAAGTGTAGTCTTACTAGCGATCTCGGGATGCATCACAAAACAAGTTCTAGATTCTATTATACTACCGGTTCACACTCGAAGCATTAAAGATGAATGCTTTAATTCCTGCTAATCTAAGGGTGATCCTCACATTTTGGGTGGAATTTAGGTGGTAATGGGTTTTTGTGCTAATCATGTAACTTCCTATCCGTGAGACGCTTTTGTTAAGACTAATGGCCCACTCCTATATGTCATGAAACATTTTAAATTTGGTGCCAAAATTACCCTAACCGACATTTTCTCATGGTTTATTACAAAAATACAATTGGACAAAGCAAATAGTCAAGGATAAGCATAGTTTCAAAGTTCCCGTTTTACTTTCTCTCCCTACACTTAAACTGACTATTGTCTCCAATGTTCCCCGAAAGTATCAAAGTTATGATAAAAGAAGGTAATGAAAAACGAAAGAAACTAATATTCCCCTGATTAGCTCGGTAGGATCCGTGTGTGAAGTAGTGGTTAAATCCTTTCCAAGAAGAATGTATGCGTGAAAAGCTCCTTCCAATCTTATGTAACTTCTTCTTGATAAATTAAACCTGCACACTTGAAGAAAACAAACGAAACCTTCACGTAAAATCGGCGGTAATAATATATATAAGACTCGATTAAACTAGGATATAATGCTTGTGGAATGGATGTTCGCAATTTACGGAAAATTAAGACCGGAAAATTCCAAAAATTTATAGGTAGCTCAAAAACGAGAAAAAAGTAATGTTGTTTTACTCCTTCTGGACGCCCGTCAGTTGCGATCTGATGCCGTCGGGTTATCCCGACAAAAAGCGGTCTGCGATTTTACATTGAAAAATTCGGAAAATTTACATCTTTAGAATCGGAAAATTTCTACAAAACATCCATTATGACTCGATACAAGCATTTGACTCAAACAAACACACATATATATCTTTTACTTAATTGTTATACTCATGTTTACGTTTCTTTTGGCGTGTGTAATCCTCCTACACTTATCCTTTATGTAAAATACCTTTATATGCAATTAAGACGAGATTAAAAACAAAATAAAGCATTTTTACAAATTTAAACATGAGAATAAGCAATCAATAAAAGATATATGACACTAACAAGCAAACAATTAAGTATGGGTTGCCTCCCACGAAGCGCTTTTCTTTATTTATGAGTCTTGTAGCTAGACTCGTAGTCGTGCCCCTACGTAACTTCATTACCGTCATCTCCTTCCTCATGACGGTCTCTAGTGGTTGGTTCCATGTTGTAGAAGTGCCCTATGATACACCTTTCTAAGAGTTCGTCCTCTCCCCACTCATTTCTATATTCCGGTCCTAAGTTCAAGCAGTCCTTATAGAATCCGAAAATCTTAGCCATAACATAATCTACTCCTTTTTCCTTATCCTCATTATTCCTATAATAGACCGACAGTTTAAGTTCCTTTTCATCATTAGAGAGTGATGAAAACTTCTCAATCTTAAATGGCATTTGGTAAGCTATGTCGTCGGTCTCATCCTTGAATCGCACTATTCCTAATGAGGGATCATAAGTCATCCCGGTGTTTTCTATGAAAGGTTTTCCTAGAATAACGTGGGACAAGCTAGGATCTATGGCCGTGCTAATATCATCCACAATTATGAAGTCCGTAGGAAACGTGAAACTACCTACATAAACGGGCAATCCCTTAACTCTTCCAAGAAAATTGCAACTAACCCTAGGATTATCGGGATCTTGCCTAGTTGGGATAGGCTTTTTCATCACCCAATTGTAGTAGGTGCTAGTCATTACGTTAATTGGGGACTTGCGATCAATGTAGGCCTTTGCTACGAAAAGGTGTCCTATGCAAAATGGTATGTTAAGATTCCAAGGGTTTCCAAACTTGATCCTAGGGCTTTTTCTAACATACATGTGACGGAGGTCACGCACGAAGTGAGGGTGGCGAGATAGTTCTTCTTCCGTAGGAAACTTATTGAAATAGTCATTATCTACTTCATTCACTTCCTCGGTTGTTTCATTTGTCGGTGTTTCCTTAACCTCAAGTATTATCTCATGGATCGCTTCGTCATTTTTTCTATTAGGTTTCACTAAGGCGATGGTATTGACGAATTGAACGTGCTTAACTAACTTACTTGGGTCCTTAATCTCTACACCGGAAGGCTCGGGAGTTGAGATAGCATTAACCTTCCTATCACTATTGGTCATGGCTTTCAAAAGGTTATCTATCTTCCTATCCATTTTGGCTTGTTGTTGGTTAAAGCGATCCGAGAGCTTAGCTATTTGGGCTTCTTGGGATGCGACTAGGTTTTGCAACATCCCTTCAATGTTTTGTTTGTTAGGACCGTGAGATGGGGGCCATGAGAAATCATTGGAGGTGAAATCTTTGGTTTGTCCCCAATAGAAGTCGGGCTTGCCCTTCCACGCTTCTCGGGTCTCATTGAAATTCCTAGGTCCGGGTATTGTAGGGAATCTTCCTCCCGTTCCATTAATGCGAGGATGCGTAGTCAACGGAAGCATGTTCGGGATCGGGTGCGAGTCTGCGTGTTATGAGGATCACTACACCGCCACACGAGGAAGAAACTTTGTTCACATGGCGTGAAGACTTAGGATTTTCGTAGGAACTCATTAGGAATTTAACTTGATCTTCAAGTTCGATCATCCTACGATCGGAAGATTGTGAGTCAATGGGAGGCAAGGAGATTGCCTTAACGGTTTTGGGCAACTCACGGGGTCATTCCAACTTCGTTGTCATAGAGAGCAAGGTCCTCTATTATACCCCATGATTCTTCCGCGGTGAGATCACTAAGTTTTCCACCGCCGCTTGGTCAATGGATCGCTTGGTGGGGAAGTTGACATGATCATAAAAGATTTGGACTTGGAGCCAAAGATCAATGCCGTGATGAGGACTTTGATTGCGACCAAACAGTCAAGTCAAAAGACTTAAAACGACAAGCGCAAATGCAATGAAGATCGAGAATATAGTGAATTTCGGTCGTTATGTCCCACGGAGACTCAATGGTGTGTTAAACACTTGATCGACGGTAGAATGACCACTAATGATAGCGATCGAAAGGATTAGATTGAATATTACACTCTTGAAAAAGTTAATAAATAATGACTTAAATACAAATTAAGAAAATTAAAAGATAAAGATATTAAATAAACGCTATCACTATTTTTAAAGTGATGAACGTTTAAAACTTAAAACTAAAAACTTACGTTTAAATAAAAATAACGTAAACGTACAAAATAAAAAGTGAAACTTACACAATATAAATCCTAAAAATATGAAAATACATTTTACAATCCTAATTATATAAGAAAATTATTAGAAAAGGAAAATTAATTTTACAACTATTTATGTAATTATTATTAATTAAAAACTAATTTAAACTATTTAATAATACTCTAAAATAAAAGAAAATATGAAATAAGACTAGAAAATAAGATTAAGACTTAGAAAAATCTAAAATATGATAAAACTAATTTTAAAACTGAAAATATATTTTTTGACTTTTTATATATTTATTATTAATTTAAAACTATTTAAAACTAATTAAAATGCTAAAAATTACTTTTTAAGCTAAGAAAATTATGGAAAAATACTTTTATAACTTTTATATTTATCTAGACTTAATAAAATGAAAACTTATTTTTGGAACTTTTCTTAATTATTTGTATTTAAAGCTAATTAAAAGGATTAAAAACTAATTTAAATAAAGAAAAATAGCAAAACAACTTGGAAAAATCTGAAAATTTCAGGAAAACTTTAAAATAATATTAGGAAACTAAGAAAAATGAGAAAACAAGTGCTTGTGTTGAGGATTTAGGATCTGCTATGGAAGTGCTTATGGAAATAAGCACTTGATAAGCCAAAAGCTCACCAAAAGGTACCAAACTGATAGGGAAGTTCTAATAAGCTAAAATAACTCAAAAGAAACAAGTCTCAACTGCTTAAGACCTCTGGATTACAAGTTGCAATGATTTGGCTAATAAGCTAAAAGCTAAAAACAGTGACTGAGGACCAACTTTGAGCTATTGCACAAGCTACAAAATAAGCTGAAATGGAAAAACAGAAATTGGAACTTGGAGAAGACCTGGGTGAGATTATTTAGACCAAAAATCAGATTATGATGAGCTCTTATGAGCTCTGTGGAAGCTTGCCAAGAACTGAGAAAAACTCAGCATAAGCTGAGTTTTGCACAGGGCATGTGTAGCTATTTTGAAGCTTATGCACAGGCTTATCAAGGGAGCTTATGGGAAAAACAATTATGTAGTCTTCAAGACCACCTAGCACACTGACATTGGACCAAATATGAGACCTTAACTAGCTGTATTGAACCTTGTACAATGTCTGCAAGTTCTGCAAAATCTGGACAAAACTGCAGTTTTGACTTTTTAAGAACATTTGGATATTTGACTTTTTTGAGATTTAAAAGCAAACTAAGGACTGAATTGGATGAATGATGATGTAATGAAACTATAACAAGCTGGATTTATTGATTCTAAACCTATATGCTATAATGACAGAAGCTAGTTTCCAACAGTAAGCTTACAAGATCAGTGGGCTTAAGATTTTGACTTAGAGCTCAATTGACAGCAAACTAAGGACAGATATTGCACTAATGGACTATAACAAGACTTAAGCAACTAACCTAATCCATATTTATAACCACTAAAACAGTGTAACAAAGCAATCCAAACACTCCTTAAAAGAACAGTTTTGAAGCTTTTTATGCTAAAACCAAATTTTATACCAAATTACCTATTGATTAACTAACATTAACTATATTAAAACAAGATTAAACTATAAGTAACAAGGATTAAACACTGAAACTAGGAAATGCAAGTTTTCACTAAATGGCTTACAATTTGGAATTCCAATGTAGACTGAGAACTGAGGTCTGAGATCACTTCCTATACGCTTACCACTAAGCTCTAAACCAAGAACAATCCAATACTAGCTCGCTACACTGCCTTGATCATCATTCCCAAGATTTTGAATTTACACTAATTTTTTGGTACTTTTGTTGTTTTTTGTTTTGTTGAATAAAACTGAAATTTGAAGGTTCCTAAAAGCTTATAAGCTTTGTCAAGAGCTTATAGGAGCTTAGGAAACAAGAACAACAACTAATAACAACCTTTGAGATTCTTTGGAAATTTTAACATGGAAATAGAAAAAAAACTGAATTTGTAAACAACAACTGAAATTGAAACTGAAAGTAACTTTTATTAACCATAAAACATAATACAACTTTGAAATTAAGACTGAATTTAAAGGTTTACAACAGAAAATAAAAGTTTACACTAAGAAATGGTCTAAAAACAGTCGACAGGCTATTCTACTGCATCTTCCTCCTTTTGTAGTGACTTCTTGAACTCTGTGGGTCCCGCTTGGTCTTTCCCATCATTAATATCAGCCTTTGGATGGGTCAAATTCATCAGAGCCGTTTAATCAAGTTTTGGCGCCAAATTTGGTTTTTTTAACTGTTGGGGTTGAGTGATATGAGGGGGTTGCAATTAATGATTCTTGGATATTGGTGTAGGATGAGGGGACATGGAAATGTGAATGGTGAGGAGGGGGTGTGGTGATTGAGTGTAGCAGGGGTGAAGAAGGAGACTTTTAGGCGCCAAGTGGTGTTTGACCAAAATTGACCAGGGAATTAATAAGCCAGGGGGGTTCAAAAGGCTTAAGTGACAGGGGTCAAAGGGGAAAGGCAGGGGTCACAGTTGTTGACAAGGGTCAAAATGGTTTAAATGGTATTAATAACATAAGGACCTTATTGCAATTTCTGAAAATTAAGGGACCTTTCCTGCCAATTTATCAAAGTTATTCCAAGGACTAAAAATGATAATCTTCAAAAGTACAGGGACCAAAATTGCCATTTCCCAATTATCCAGGGGCCATTTCTGCCAAATTTGAAACTTAAAGGACCAATTTTGTAATTTTCTCAAACTTTTGAAATTTTTCACCAAAGGACTAAATTTGACAAGTTATGATTTAAAAAGGACCTTTGGTGACTTTACTTTTGAAATTATGTGCTCGGGACTGCTTTTTGACAATTTTGAAACTTGGGGATGAAAGCGCAATTTTGCAAATTTGATATGTTTTCATCCGATTTTGATATTTTGCATTTAAAACACATAAAACACTGATTTGTGATATTTTGATCATTTTGATGTGTTTCTGGGTGTTTTCCGATGATTTTGCAGTTTATAATGTACAAAAATGATGAGTATTTAGACACTCATCAGACTTTATGAAGTAAGTCCTTGAATCGAGTCCATGCTTCGTAGAGAGATTCACCTTGACGTTGTTGGAACATCAAGATGTCATTCCTAAGTTTAGTGGTTCTCCCCGGTGGGAAAAATTGAGCAAGGAAGCGAGAGGTGAGATCATCCCAACTTAAGATGGAGCCGGCGGGAAGTCGCTCAAGCCAATTACTAGCTTGGTCCCGTAGAGAGAATTGGAAGAGACGCAGACGCGTGGTCTCCCGAGTAGTAGCATCAAGGTCGATGGAATCGACAATTTTATGGAAATCCATTAGATGCTGATTTGGATCTTCGGAACGAAGTCCTCGGAATGCACATCCGTTTTGCACCAACCGGATGGTGTCGGATCGCAGGGCCGTAGTTTGGGCTTGGTCGGGAAGCTCAATGGTGTTCCTATAGCCTAGGTGGCTTGGTCTCGAGTATTCACCAAGAGTACGGGCTCTTGGCGGGTCATTTGGTGGTGGGTTGATGAGTGGTGGTTGGTTATCACCTTCCATGATGAAAAGTGATGGGATTACGAACAAAAGTCACGAAGAAGGGGGATAGACTATGAGAAAGCTAAAAATGGGAAAAAAAGTTTACTTGATAGGAATCAAGTAAAGAAACCTAAACGAGGTGGACTACTAACTAGCTATTCTATTCCCCGGCAGCGGCGCCAAAAACTTGATAACGCTACACGCGTCGTTCGGGGTCAAAGGAACTTCTTTTTCGTCGAGCAAGTTTTTCAACACCCTAGGCGATGAACCTAATCGTTGTAGTGTAGTATTAGGGTAAGCCACGGAATTGATATCGTTCTCTGGGGAATAGGAATGCTAGTGAGAAGTTACTACGCCAAGGTTGGGGTTGAGGAAGATTATTTTTATCTTTTATATTTTTTAGGAAAGGAAAGGTACGAATCTCGGGGTTTGGATTTGGGGTTGGTATTTCTACCCATTACTCTACTTATCTAATTATCTAATCTAAGGTGTATGTAGTCTATGTCTAATTATTGTGTGCTCGTATGATGGTTTAAAGATGTGTTTACTTAGGTTTTATTACTCCTTAATTATCTCCTATTGATGGTTGAATTGTCACGTCCTTATTCTTAATCGCGTTGTGTGTCTAAAGTCGTAGGGTATGCGTTTGTCCCTAACTCTTTGAAACTACCAAAGGGTCTCGTCTCAAAAACCTCTAGGAATTATAAACTCTAACTCTAAGGTACTCTTTGGATGGTTTAGCCTACAACTGCTCTAAGTGTTATAGTCCAAGGTTCACAAAGATTAATCAAGCATTAATTACACAACGAATGACCTATCGCATTACTAGATCATTAACAATTAAGATAAGAGACAACCAATCAATATTCAATAATTAAGTTTCATATTCCCTAAGCAAACACACAAGTAAATTAGCCGGACATGGAAAGCATGCAAGCATACACACAAATAATTGAAGACATAATTGAATTAATGAAGTAAAACACTTATCTTGATGTAAGATAGGGTTTGAAACCCTAAAATACTGTACAAGACAGCCTTGGTTCGGTTTAGGTTTTTACTCCAAAAGACTACACAGTACACACTAAAACTGAAAAATTTGGATTCTATATATAATATTACAATCGCGACGGCGTCACCTTATGATTTGTGACGCCGGTCGCCATCATTAGGGTTTCGTCTTGGCCACGTTAGTCTTGCGGCGCCACCTTGTGCTTGACGCCGTCCCTTCGAGTCTCGGCGCCGTCTGGATCAAATCTAGGTCGTCCGAGAGCGACGGCCTATTCTTTTAAAGCGACACCGTCACTTGAAAATAAGCAATTTACTCTTGAGCCGTCACAGAAGTGCTCGACGGCGGCGCAGATTAAGCGATGTGTTGTAACACCCCAACCCGAACAAGGGTAAAGATATCACAATACGGTTTCATATCAGAACTTCTAAATAATATACAATAGTGGAAACCTTACAAAATACTCAAAAGAAAACATAAATAACTAAACTTCAAAATAAATCTAAGATCTCTATAATCAAATCTTGCTCGCCTCTACTCTCAACCCGGATCGGCTATCCCATAAGCTCATCTTGAATGCTTAAAATACCGCCGCAGAAAAGAAAAGTCTTGGTGAGCTTACAAAGCCAGTGAGCAGATATAACGAAACAAAACTAAACAAAACATAAATACTGAATTGAACAAAGAAACGAATAACAAAATCGTGGCGGAACGAGAATAATGAATCATTGAGGATTCGCGAAACACAATTGCACGTAAATCCGGAACAACAATTAGCAATCAAGGACAAACACCTAGCATATTGATGACTCCAACGCAAACACATCAAAATAACCAGACACTTAACATATCAAGAAGAAATAGATTACATATAAACCAAACGAAGAGTCTAAGGTTAACGGAAACACTTTCTAGAAAATAAACATGGCATTCAACAAATTAATTAACCTTCACTTAACACACTTAATTCAATATTGCAGCATCGGAAATAGCAGTCCAAATCATGGCAGTCTCAAAAGCAAATAGAAAACATAGTAGACAAACTATAATTAAATAGACCAAACAAAACATAACATAACCATTATCAACTATCAAAACAGATATCATAAGCTAAACCATTTCTCAGATCAAATCCTAACATCAGCAGAGTTTAAGCATGGCAGGTCACATAGGCAGATAAAACACTAACGTATAAGCAAAGTTCACAAAATTAACTGAACAAATTATACATACCAACCTTATAGAATACTCACTTTCACACTAGCACATTCATCTCACAGATCAACGAATTCACATAACGATAAACTAACATAACATCAGATGACAACATGTAAATCATATTTTAACATATTAATCATAACCTAGCATAGTAGACGGTAGTCACATAAACATGCAAAAGCATAACCACATATAATAACATATAATAAGCCGAGCACATAATTATTAACACTTGAACATACCGAATCATAATCAGAATACTTAACATAGAAATAACAAATAAATATTTAGTTAACTACCACGAGCCCAGAACATATCATATCAAAAACATCATAACTATATAGAAACAATCTCAAAATAATACGGAGTAGCGAGCTCCCAGAGTTTTATGAAGATGCGTATTGCACACGACATCATTCATCTAAACAAATCATATCAGACAACAGATCAGATCTAGGATGCATCCATACGCCCCACAAACATATATTGATAATATAATACCAACTGAGCTCATAACAAATAACAGATAAGGGACGTGGCAGAACTTCACTCTACTGCCCTAGAGTCATGTCAGAGGTGCATCACTGATGAGTGTCTAAATACTCATCATTTTTGTGCAATCTAGACTGCAAAAACATCTGAAAACACTCAAAAATGCATCAAAATGATGAAAATATCACAAATCAGTGTTTTATGTGTTTTAAATGCAAAAATATCAAAATCAGATGAAAAACGTATCAAATTTGCAAACTGGCGGTTTAGTCCCCAAGTTTCAAAATTTGTCAAAATAGTCCCTAAGTCAAAATTTCAAAGAAAAAATCACCAAAGGTCCTTTTAAAATCATAAGTTGTCAAATTTAGTCCTTTGGTGAAAATGTCAAAAGTTTGAGAAAATTACAAGTTTAGTCCTTCAACTTTGAAAATTGGCGAAATGGCCCGTACTAAGCGTATAAAATAAGTGTGGGGTTAAGCGTGTAATTCGGATACTTAGAGGCCATTTGAATTGTTATTAAAATAAAAAGGTGCGTTTGTAAATTCTAAAACCTTTGGGCTAAAATAGTAAAATCGATAATATAAGGTTAGATCGTGAAATTAAAGATGTCAAGGGTGTAATTTGTAATTCGAGTAATTATGGGTTCGACGAGTGTGAGTTGATTTTTGTAGAGACATGCGTGAGTTTTGAGATAACTTCGGTTTGTTATCATTTACGTTCTAGGTCAAAGTGGTAATCATTAAAAGAAGTAACATGTGAATTTAATGCGTATTTAGTAATATTTAAAGAGTATGGAAACCCTAGAACCTAAATAGGAAGTTGGTTAATTAATGAGGAACACTCTAAAATGTTGTAATTTAAATACATCACTAAAATGAGAATATTCGACAACTCTAAAAGTATTAATGCGATGAATCGTTATAACATTAATGATGCTAATAAGTATTAAATAAATCATAATCCGTGTAGATTCGTTGAAGGAGACGCGACGTTACATCTTCATATTCCTACATTCGTTACTTTTCTCTCATTTGCTTTAAGGTACGGATATTCTGTCTTACTTTAAGACACTTATGTTATCGTACAGATATTCTGACCTTCGTAGTAAAGGTTCCTTATGATGTTCTTTTCGTTAGTCATTTCCATTCCACTTATTAGGGTTTCCAATGCCATTGCTATGAACCCTTTCCTGATTTTGTGATGTGTTGCTTATCTAACTTATGTTTTATTGAACCATGCAATATTTGATTTGAACTTTATGTTAGGAAGACTTTGATGTGCATATTTGTTGAACATTGTTATATTTGAATATGAACCTTATGATATGAGTTATCTGATATGTTATTTGCTATGAACACTAATGTGTCTTTTGAGCTGTTGCTTATCTGAACTTTGATTTTTGAATCATAAAACATTGATTTTGAACTATATGATATGAAGACTTTGATTTTGAAAACATGATTAAACATTTGATAAAATATGATCTATGTCGGTTTGACATTCTAATTTGACCTAAGTTAGTTTGACACCCGAGCCAAATAATAACTAGTCATGGGGTTCCATGTCCGTGTCGTTGATGCACCTCGACATGACTACTAGGGCGAGAGTGAAGTTACGCCACGTCCCTTATCTCGTTATTTGTTATGAGCTCGGTTGGTATTATATTATCAATATATGTTTGTGGGCGTATGGATGCATCCTAGATCGATCTGTTGTCCGATATGATTTGTTTAGATGAATGATGTCGTGCAATACGCATCTTCATAAAACTCGAGCTCGCTACTCCGTATTATTTTGAGATTGTTTCTATATAGTTATGATGTTTTTGATATGATATGTTCTGGGCTCGTGGTAGTTAACTAAATCTTTATTTGTTATTTCTATGTTAAGTATTCTGATTATGATTCGGTATGTTCAAGTGTTAATAATTATGTGCTCGGCTTATTATATGTGGTTATGCTTTTGCATGTTTATGTGACTACCGTCTACTATGCTAGGTTATGATTAATATGTTAAAATATGATTTGCATGTTGTCATCTGATGTTATGTTAGTTTATCGTTATTTGAATTCGTTGATCTGTGAGATGAATGTGCTAGTGTGAAAGTGAGTATTCTATAAGGTTGGTATGTATAATTTGTTCAGTTAATTTTGTGAACTTTGCTTATACGTTAGTGTTTTATCTGCGTATGTGACCTGCCATGCTTAAACTCTGCTGATGTTAGGATTTGATCTGAGAAATGGTTTAGCTTATGATATCTGTTTTGATAGTTGATAATGGTTATGTTATGTTTTGTTTGGTCTATTTAATTATAGTTTGTCTACTATGTTTTCTATTTGCTTTTGAGGCGCCATGATTTGACCGCTATTTCATTCACCGCAATATTGAATTAAGTGTGTTAAGTGAAGGTTAATTAATTTCTTTGAATGCCATGTTTATTTTCTAGAAAGTGTTTCCGTTAACCTTAGACTCTTCGTTTGGTTTATATGTAATCTATTTCTTCTTGATATGTTAAGTGTCCGGTTATTTTGATGTGTTTGCGTTGGAGTCATCAATATGCTAGGTGTTTGTCCTTGATTGCTAATTGTTGTTCCGGTTTACGTGCAATTGTGTTTCGCAGAATCCTCAATGATTCATTATTCTCGTTCGCTACGATTTTGTTATTCGTTTCTTTGTTCAATTCGTATTTATGTTTTGTTTAGTTTTGTTTCGTTATATCATTCACTTTGGGCTTTGTAAGCTCACCGACTTTCTTTTCTGCGGCGGTATTTTAAGCATTCAAGATGAGCTTATGGGATAGCCGATCCGGGTTGAGAGTAGAGGCGAGCAAGATTTGATTATAGAGATCTTAGATTTATTTTGAAGTTTAGTTATTTATGTTTTCTTTTGAGTATTTTGTAAGGTTTTCACTATTGTATATTATTTAGAAGTTCTGATATGAAACCGTATTGTTATATCTTTACCCTTGTTCGGGTTGGGGTGTTACAATTTATGGTATCGAGCCACTCTGAGCCGTTCGGGATGGTGGGGCAAACCTCATCGAGACGATGAGTCCCAAGGGGGTGATTGTAACACCTAGGCAAATCCCACATCATTTGTGGCACGGAGATGTTGGGCTCATAAGATAACATTCGCCTTTACAATGACACAAGCGTTTTGTGGTCTCTGGGTGGAGTTCTTAGGAAGCGGTAGTTAAGCGTGCTCATGTGAGAGTAATCTTGGCTTGGGTGACTGGGAAGTCTTCAAATGAGGCCACAAAAACAAAGCCGTGAGCTGCATGGAAAAGCGGACAATATTGTGGTCAAAAAGGCGGGGTGTTACTGACGCCGTCCCTTTGTATTTCAAAGACTTGAGTGTCTCGATTCTTGACTTTGGCCATTTTCTTCAGATATCCGCGCCTTTCGTCCAAATAAGTGCCATTCCAAGAATTTGCCTTCAAGAGACCTAAAAGTGAAAAGGAACGATATTAAGTAATAACGGATACAAAAGTGATCAAATAAGGGCTTAAACGACCCTTCAAAAAGGTACATTTTAAAACCTTATCAAATATACCTACACTTGGTATTTGCTTGTGCTCAAGCAAATGTGCTTTTAGCCAATTAATTTGTAAGTTAGGGGTCATGAAGCATTGGTTTAGAACAATCCACAACACATATAATTATATGTAAAGTTATAATAAACGGGGGAAAACGAGTGTTTGGTGAAGCATTGCGCCCGAAAAGGCGCCTCGATAAGATCCCAAAAAGGGGATCGGAGCAGGTCTGGGGGAGCATCTCGCCTTGATAAGGCGCACTAATAAGATCTCCAATGGGGATTGGGGCGAGTTTGGGGATAGGAATGGGTGCCTTGCCTTAAACCCGCGCCATTGTCATTCCCAATCATAAGTAATCATTTAACCTTCGTTGATTTAAGTAGTCTTAGTATTTATTAAAAGACTTGGTGTTTTGATGAAATCTTATTTTGTATTAAAAGCTTTGCAACTAAGTGATTGCGAGTTCAAATCTTGTTTAACACATCTGAGATAGATTTATGGTGTATAATGTGATGTTTTAAATGGTCATCTCATCCCGCCCTCATCTCCGTTTCTTAAATCGAAGAATCCTCATCCTTATCCCATACTCGGACAACTCTGAAATTTCACAATCAACACGGGTTCGGGTATCGAATTTTTCATCTAGTGTGGGGTTTTTTTCGACTATAATAGTTTCTTCTAAGTATAACAATATGAAAAAGCTTATAGTCGTTGGAATATGCTTGATATTGGCGTTGGAATGTGCTTGATATTGGCGTTAACTTCGTGTATTTTGAAAACTATAGAGTTATACTTCTAACTAATGGTTAAAAAAAAAAGAAAACAAAATAGGACATGTTTGACACACAAACTTATGAGAAGATAAGGTTTATTTTGTAAAAAAATCTACTAAAAATATAAGTTTTGTTTGACATAAATAAGTTATCAGAGTTTCAGAAAAATAATCATCTATGATCTTTTAAAAGCAAATACCATTTCATATAATTTATAAAAATAATCTCAATTTTTAATCTTTCGCTCTAGCTTATTTATAGTTTTATCTTCAGTTCAAGCAACAATTACTTTCGTCAAATATAGATGAATTCAAAATGTTCACAATCACTTAGCTAACTTAGAGCATAGAGTGTCATTACCCGGAGTTAAACCTTAACTCGGTCTTAGTGTCGCCACATCAGCTTTAACATTTTCACCTTAACTAAAAAAAACCCACCTCTTATCATAACTCAACTTTAACTCAAAAAAACACCACATTTTGGGGGGCGAATATATTATTTTTTTTTGTTTTTAATATATGCTGCTAAACGCAGCGTTAAGGTGGTAACGCACCCTTTAACTCAATGCCTTAACTCATTTGAGCAGTGTGATTAACGCACCTTAACTCAAAAAAGTTAAGCCTTAATTCACTTCCCAAATTAACATACCGCATGCTTTTACAACAGTTATCGATGTATTCTTATAATTGATAGCATTTCTTACTACTAGTAATTATTTAATCTCTTTTAAAAATAACCATGCAACAATACGCTTTATAACCATCTAAAAAGAGAGATTTATTTTATTTTTTTGATAAACTTGCTATATGTAGTTTTAAAAGTTAATGATAAGAAAAAAAATCATGCATAATTAATTATATATTATGCTGATCAAAAGATTTATGTCATAATGGTATTTCAAGTTGTATGATAATTTCTCAATTAAATGATTGTGGGTTAAGCCCGCATTCTAGATTAGTGTATTTCATATTCCACATAATGATACATATATAGTGTTTATAGACTAATTTAAAATACGAGCTTGAACCCAATACTATATACATATTAATATGTTCAAGTCTTGTTGAAAATGTGTGAGATAGATTTGTGATGAAAATATTATAAGATAGTTAGTTGTCATTTCATTAATGTATGTTAAGCTGGTTGAGAATAGTTATTTGTAAAGCACGAGTGGTTATTTTTGAAGAAGTAACAGCATTATAAATGTCACAAGTTAAATGTAACTCTTGATATTATATTTAAGCCTTTTTAGAAAAGAAAGACATAAAAAGAAAATGTTCACCAACACGTACGCGTTTCGCCATTGGAGGTTTCTTTGTTTATATTTGGTTTTTGTTTTTTAAGTATATGCGATATTTATTGTTGTGAAATTTTAAAAATAAGATTAAAGAGATTGAGGAAAATGGGAGAATTATCGTTATTTACCGGTGATTCTAAAAGGTTACAAACGTGTAATAATTATAGGCTAAATAAGTACTTGTGAAACGTTAGTGAGCTAGTAATATAATAGTGAATATACATAAGTTAATAATAAATGTTTGCAACATTTTTTTTAGATATTCACAGTTTATTATTGCTATAAATTACCTCATTAAAAACCTTTAAAAAAAACTCAATGAGATAAAAAAGAACATGATGGAGGAGAAGAGTGAAGTGCGAATAGTGCTCATTCTCAAATGTATAGATGTTTCAAATGTCAAAAGTCAATCTTTCAAACCAGTTGCTCAGACACTTTTGTCGGCAAATATTTTGTTTTAAAATCCACGGAATAATTGATGCTATGAATAAGTCTTGCAAAAATGACAAATATGTGTCTAACTTCCAACCCAATTCAGGCTCAGATTATGGTAGGGCGGCGTAAGGTAGTCTTGCGCCCAATTATTTGGAGGGGCACCAATTCTTTTAAAAAGCCCAATTCATGAATAGATTTGATAGGCCAAATTAGAAGTCCAGTTGAAGCTTTTTACATGACGTTGATTAGTTGTATACGTAGTATTATTGGGATTACTATGGAGGTCTTTATATATCCATTCGAGTATTTTACGTCCTACAAACAAGAAAAAAAAAATACTTAGCTTTGAACCATTTATAACACATAAGCTAAAACTTCCACTTATTTACATTGTATTTTTAATTGAGATCTTTAATTTGTCAGGAATTTGAAAATCACCCATTTAGTTATCCGATTAGTGATTAGAATTGATGCTGCCCCAGTGCCATGTGATCACTTTTATGTATAAATTTAAATTGATAAACAATACATCTAAGTTAATAGAAGGCCTCTAATGCCACGATTTTTTTTTTTTTTTTTGGTTAGTTTTAGTAGTACTCTAATGTTATAATCTGTTAATCTACTAATTTAGTTATTATATGAAGTAATGCTCAGTAATCATATAGGTTTATTATTTATTAGTAATTTAGTGAATTAGAGTGATAATTTATGAATGATTTATGTATTGCATTGTTGTAGTTGTTACATAATGTCGATTATAATGACATGGTGAAAAACTTTGCTTCGGAAAATGGCAGTAGAATTGTACTATTCATACAATAAAATGGTATTTGTAATACTATTTTTTTATATTTATAACTTTTTTTAGCATCAATTAGTATATTTGAATATTTGTAACTTTATTTTTAGCACTGATAACAATTTTTTCTTTAAAGGGGCCTTTTAATAGTTATGGCACGGGTATCAAAATCCGGAATGACCCGAGCCAATATAGAATGAATTGGTTGGAAAGTATATATTGCTAATATCAAGTACTATAAGAGAAAAATACATTTTTGTGATGCATATTAATTAATAAAGCATCAGTTACATTTGTGTATATTACTTGAGGTCCAATAAGTTCTTCTAAACATGTGCAAAAGCAATACAAAACATGACTAATTAAAACATATAACTCAAAAAGGGGTATGAAGGGGGACCATTATAACAACTCTATATCTTATGGTGTTTAGACCTATATTTAGTGACTTTATTCTAAATTGAACAATTACAAACACGATTTAAGATCATTTGAGAAGAAAAACTTCTTTACATACTAAATGATCAATCTCCACCTTTTATTTTTATTAGATCTAATGAATGAGATTAATCTCAATAACTAAAAAAACTCGCTTTCATCATTTTTTTTTCTTCAAATAAAAATATCTTTCAAACTGTTAATCGTCAAGCGAAAAAAATATACCATTACGACGAGCATTTAATTATCTTTCTATAGATAGGCACTTTGATATACTTTCGACAAAAAGTTTTTTTTTTCGTGTTTTTCACGTTTTGTTTAAAAAAAAATTTTTTCGTTTTTTTTACGTTACTGAAATTTGCATGAAAAAATCATATATGATTTAACACTAATTTGAATACCACATGTGATAGTAGTGTTAAATCATATACGAGAAAATGTCCGTCTATAGAAAGATAATTAAATGCTCGTCGCGATGGTGTAATTATTTTTGTTTAACGATTAACGGTTTAAGAAATATTTAAATTATAAAAAATATGTGAAATAATAAAATGTTTTTAATCTCAGTCATTGATTTCTTTTTAGATGAATGGTGGAGATGCGTCTAAGAAAAGTTTAGTATCTATTACCAAGGTTATAAATAGCGTGAGGCGTGGCGTGGCGGCGTGGCCAAGCGCTTCTGTTTTACGCTCAATGACTTTTGCGTTTATAAGGCGTGACGTAAAGCGGCGAAAGTATGAAAATATTTATATATTCATATCATAATTCATATATATCGAGTTTACAAAACATGAGGCGTAAGGAGGCGTGGCGGCGTGGCGTGTGGCGTGGCGACGCCTCGGCGCGCTATGGCCTTTTAGAACAGTGTCTATTACAAACACATGTTAAAGTGAAACACTTTTATAGGGCTTTAGTTTCCTTTTAATATGACAAAACCAACTTTGGCGCATAATTCAAAAACCCAACCAACAATAACCGCCACCATAATTCCTGTCACCTCAATATCGCCCCCACTTCCATAACAGTCTCGGCATTTGCCCTTTCTGATTTTAGAGAAATTGATTATGCACATAAGGGGTGTGTTTGATGAAATTGCTAATTACCGAATGTGTATAGTTGGAATGTGCTTATTAGGGCTTATGCGTCGAGTGAAGAGGCGATTGAAAGATGTTTAAAAGGATGATTTGTGGATTGCCTAATAAGTTTACTTTTCCGTTTGTGATTAAAGCGTGTGCTGACCGTTAGGGGAGGTGTTTCATGGGATGGTTGTTAAGATGTCACTTGGTTCGGATGTTTATGTGAGATGGGTGCATTCTAATATCGAGAGGAATGGGCTTGGAGGGAGCTTGAAGTTGAATAACGCGTTGCTTGATATGTATACAAAGTGTGGAATGCTAAAACATTGTTTGAAAAGATGCGTGACAAGGATATTGTGTCGTGGACAACTATGTTAGTTGGGTATGCGAAATCGGGGGATTATTGTTACAGCTAGGAAACATTTTGATATCATGCCTAGTCAAGATATAGCTGCGTGGAATGCATTGATCTCGAACAAAGTGGTAACCCGAAAGAAGCATTGGCTATTTTCAATGAACTAAAAGTGAGCAATAAAGCGGTACCTGATGAAGTTACTTTAGTTAGTACTCTATCAGCGTGTGCTCAAGTGGGTGCTATGGATGTCGGTGGGTGGATCCATTTGTATATCAAGAAACATAGCCTTAAGCTCAGTTGTCATCTTGCAACCTCACTGATTGATATGTATTCAAAGTGTGGTGATCTAAACAAGGCTTTAGAGGTGTTCAGTTCTGTTGATAACAAAGACGTGTTTGTTTGGACTGCGATGATTGCTGGTCTTGCAATGCATGGTCATGGAAGAGATGCGATAGATTTGTTCAGCAAAATGAAAGAATCCAACATCAGACCGAATGGTGTCACTTTCACGAATTTACTTTCTGCTTGTAGCCACACGGGATTAGTGAAATAGGGTCAGAAATTCTTCAAGAGAATGGAGCCCGTTTATGGAATTATCCCTGGCATCAAACACTATGCTTGTATGGTGGATATGCTGGGACCAGGACGTGCGGGTCATTTAGAAGAAGCTATAGAGTTAATAAAGACAATGCCAATGGCTCCTTTGGCTTCTGTTTGGGGCGCGCTGTTAGGTGCATGCAAACTCCATCTAAATGAAGAGGTTGCTGAACAAGCTAGTGCTCGTTTGCTTGAATTGGAACCATGGAACCATGGGGCATACGTGCTTTTGTCTAATATATATGCAAAATTGGAAAAAATGGAATAAAGTTGCTAAGTTACGAAAGCGTATGAAAGATGTTGGATTAAAGAAAGAACCAGGGTGTAGCTCGATTGAGGTTGATGGTAGTTTTAATGAGTTTATTGTTGGAGATAACACACACCCACAATCCAAAAGAATATATTCCAAGTTAAATGAGGTTTTGACAAGATAAAGTTAATTGGGTATGAGCCAAATAGGTCTCAAGTGCTTCAATGTGTTGAAGAAGAAGATATGCAAGAACAAGCGTTACATCTTCATAGCGAGAAGTTAGCTATTGCCTTTGGACTCATTAGTTTGAAAAGGGTCAACCAATTCGGGTTATGAAGAATCTTCGTGTTTGTGGGGACTGTCATACTGTTGCTAAGTTGATTTCAAAGGTTTATGACAAAGAGATTTTGCTGAGAGACCGTAACAGATTTCATCATTTCAAAGCAGGGGACTGCTCATGTAATGACTATTGGTAACTGGTGAGTTTTCGATTTAAGAATTTGTACAAGGAGTTTGATAGATTATAGAACCTGGTCCATTATATAAGATGATTCTATATGATATAGAATTGTGAAAATCTGTATTAATATAATAATACTAATACTTTTGTTTAACTAAACACCAAATGTGTCAAATTGTTGATTTCCATTTTTAACTGTTAATATCCATATTAGTTACTTATGATTAATAATGGTCAGTATGTCTACATGTCAACTCAACTCTCAAGAGAAACTCATTTCATCTGTTATCCCACCTAACCCTCCGTTCGCCATCGTTGATTTTGCTGTGATCTGAGACTGGCTGAAGCGTCACATTTAGCAACAAATTTATAGCAACCACAAACCTAAAAATGGAGATTAAACTGCAGAATGCAGAACACCATTTCCATTATGCTCACAAACTTCCAGACATAGTCATAGGTTCAAGTTCTCATTTGAGTAAAAATGTCTTGGCCCTAAAACTGCATCACGATGCTCTACACTACTAATTTAGGATTCAGTCAACTCATGTGTGACGAGAATATCATTATACTGGTAGTTTGGTACGTATTACGAGTTCATAGAAACCAAAAAAGAATGATAATCAGAATCCCAGAAAGCTTCATAACATCTAGAGATTTAAACCGCAGGATTTACAGCTCTTAATTTAAAAACTCAAAATTATGTACATATTAGACTAAACTTTAGGCCCCAACGATGTTGGCCTCAACGATTAAGGATCTATGATCTTACTAAGTCAAAAGTCAAAATATACCAATACAGATATTGAAATAAAAGGTTCTGTGAAATATGCTTTTATATAAATCAATAATATGTCATCATTCTTAAAGTTACAGAGATCTAATCTATTTATACAAGTTGAATGGGTGTGATGAAAGGGTGTGTCGGTTAGGGAATAACTGCCGTATGGCAGTTATGATATAACCGCTATTTAGCAGTTATGTTTGTAACTGTCAAATGGTTGACTTTCTCTGTTTGACCCATTGGGTTTGACTGGGTCAAATAGGGTAAACGGGTAAGATTGGGATTAGCCCAATATTCTCCCCCTTAATCACAATCGCTTTGTTGTAGATCTTTGACTCCGATTAGTTGTCTCATTGTTAGGAATCTGATCTTTGGTAGTGCTTTTGTGAGCATGTCAGCCTTTTGAAATTCTCCGCTTATAAACTCGACTTGTAAATCTTCTCTTTCAACGCATTCTCGTATAAAGTGATATTTTATGTCAATATGCTTACTTCTTCCGTGAAATACGGGATTCTTCATTAGTTCGATGGCGGACTTGTTGTCGACCATTATCGTAACTTTTTCTTCTTGGGTATGTGTAAGCTTGCTGAGTAATCTCTTTAACCATAATGCTTGTGTTGCTGCAATGAACTCGGATTCACATGAAGATAGAGCTACTGTGGCTTGTTTTTGTGTACTCCAGCTGATTGGTGATTCACCGTAGTAGAATATAATTCTAGTAGTGCCTTTGCCTTCTTGAGTGTTGACTCCGTAGCTACTGTCGCTATAACCTTGTATCTGGTTTCCTCCATTGTGTTTGTAGGTGATTCCATAGTCTTTTGTTCCTTTTACATAGCGTATTACTTGCCTGATAGCTTTCATATGTTGTTCCTTTGGTTCCTGCATAAAGCGACTAAGTAATCCAATGGAATAACTTAAGTCGGGTCTTGTATGTAGCGAGATATCGTAAGCATCAATTAAGCACGTATTGATTGAGTTGACCGTTGTTTCTTGATGTTCTTTGTTAGTCTTGTTCACGGATCCATAGGTATTAGCGTTTCGTTGCGATCTAGCATTCCAACTTCCTTGAGGATCTTGCTTGCGTAGGCGGATTGCTTTATTGATATGTCACCTCCAGTTTGTGTGACTTCAATTCCTAAGTAGTAGGATAGTAATCCTAGGTCACTCATCTCGAAATTTTCTTCCATTTGAGCTTTGAATTTGTCTATCTCTTCTTTAGGTGTGCCAGTGATGATTAAATCATCTACGTAGACTCCAACTAGAAGTATTGAATCTTTTGATTTCTTCGTGTAGATAGCTTGTTCCAAAGCACATTTCTTGAAATCTAAAGACTTCAAGGTATTGTCTAACTTTATGTTCCAAGCACGTGGTGCTTGTCTTAATCCGTATAGAGCTTTTGTGAGTCTGTAGACTTTTCCGGTATCATGTTTCTTTATCAATCCTTCGGGTTGTGTAACGTACACTTCTTCTTTTAAGTCTCCATGCAGAAATGCAGATTTGACGTCAAGATGATGTACTTCCCATTTATTATTAGCAGCTATGGCTAATAGTAATCGGACTGTTTCCATTCTTGCCACAGGTGCAAAGACTTCTTCGAAATCTATGCCATGCTCTTGTATGTAGCCTTTTGCTACTAGTCTTGCTTTATGCTTGACTATATTTTCATTAGCATCTTTCTTGGTCTTGAATACCCACTTTAATCCAATGGCTTTATGTCCTTTTGGTAGAGTGGTTATTTCCCATGTGTTGTTTCTATTGATGGAATCTAATTCGACCTTCATTGCTTCAATCCATTTTAGATCGGTTGATGCCTCCTTGTAATTCTTAGGTTCATCTTCAGCCAGTAATAGTTGCTCGGGTAATACTTCCTCGGTGTTTTCGTATATATCATTTAACGTTCTAAAACCTTGTAAAGGTGTATGATCAAAGTCTGGATGTAAATTCCTGGTAGCGTTTGAGTTACTTTGATTGGTTGAACGTACTGAGGCAATTGGTGTAGTTCGAGCGTTTACTCGCGATGAAATTGTAGATGGTGTGTTAAAGGTTTGTGAGGGTGAGTTTGTTGGTGATGTTGGATTTTCATCATCATTTGTAGGGATATCGTTATTTTCTTCATTTGGTTGGATTTCTTGTTCCTGATGATCATTTGTGGCTTCTAGGTTTTCAACTTCGAAGTCAAACCATTCAGGTTGATCGTTTGTGTGTTCATTCAAGTAATCCTTCCAGTCCCATGCTTCATCCTCTTTGAATTTCACATCTCTACTAACACAAATTCTTTGTGTTGTTGGATCAAATAGTCGGTAGGCTTTTGATCCTTGTTCATTTCCTAAGTATACCATTTTGTTGCTTCTGTCATCTAACTTTGTCAGATGTTGTGATGGTACCTTTGCATATGCTATGCAGCCGAAAACTTTTAGATTTTCTAAGTTTGACTTTCTTTGTTTAATCGCTTCATATGGAGTGATGTCTTCTAAGGCTTTTGTAGGAACGTTGTTTAGAATGTATATTGAATGTCTAATGACTTGATTAAAAGTTTTGAGGCATGTTGGTTGCTTTCATCATGCATCTTGTTGTAGACATAATTGTCCTATTTCTTCGTTCAACTACTCCATTTTGTTGCGGTGAGTAAGGTGCGGTAAGTTGTCGTGCTATGCCATTTTCTTAGCGATATTGAGTGAATTCGTTAGAAGTGAATTCTCCTCCACGATCGATTCGAACATTTTAATGTTGTTCTTAGCTCCTCTCTATTGTATTCTTGTATTCCTTGAAAGTATCAAATGCTTGATCTTTCGTGTTTAGAAATACGCCACATATATCTTGAATAGTCATCGACTAGTAAGAATATGTATCTTTTTCCAGATGGTGTTGGTGGTGTAATTGGTCCACATAAATCTCCGTATACTAAATCTAAAGGTGAGGTTGATCTAGTTTTTGCTTTCTTGGGAAATGGTGCTCTACTTTGTTTACCAACTAAACAAACATCACAGATTTGTGTTGTATGTTTAATTGCAGGTATTCCTTGAACTAACTCTCTTTGAGTCATTGTTTTTAGTGATTCAAAGTTGAGATGTCCTAGTCTTGCGTGCCATAACCAAGTTTTGTCCTTCAAGTTTGCTAGTAGGCAAACAGGTGTGCCTATCTTCAGACTTGCTTTGTATAGACGGTTTCTTTGTCTCGGGACTTTTAAGAAGATTTTGTTGTCCATGTCATAAAGTCGTAATTCATTATCTTCCATTACTACTTTACAACCGATTTGATTGAATTGTCCAAGGCTCAATAAGTTGCTTTTAGGCTTGGAATGTAATAGACTTGAGATATGATTCTTTGTTTCGTCATCACATTCTAATAGAATTGAACCTTTTCCTTTAATCTCTATATGAGATCCATCTCCAATTTTACTTTTCCACTAACGTTTTCATCTAGGTCTTTGAAGTGTTCTCTCATTCCGGTCATATGATTCTTGGCTCCATTGTCTAAGTACCATAGACTATCTACATTTGTCTTTTATATCCTACATCTTGTTCGTGTAGCGAGACAATTTGATCTTTAAGTTTTATTACTGGTGGGTCTTCTAATATTGCCATTAGTAAGGTAGGCTCTAAGTCCTCCTCGACAAGATTAGATTGCATACTAGTGTTTGGTTTTGAATGACACTTAGTTGCATAATGACCCATTTATTGCATTTGTAACATTTTACTTTGCTAAGATCAATATGTGATTTGTTGAAGTTGTTGTGAGAGTTTTCTCCGTTTTCTTTTCTTCTTTAAAATTTTCGTGGTTTTCTGGTGTGAAAATTTATACTTCCACGTCACGTCCTCTAAAGTGTTTTCCTCTATTGTCATGCCGTGTGAACATCAATTTTTCTTGGTTGTCCACATGTCTTCCCTTTTTAAACTTAATCCTTTCTTCGTAGGTTTTAAGTCTACCAATTGCTTCTTCCATAGTCATTTTGCTTAGGTCCGAATATTGTTCTATTGATGCGACTATTTGCAGATACCTTTCGGGTACAGCATTTAGTAATTTTCGTACTAAGGTTTCATCTTCTATGGTATGTCCTAAACTAGCGGCTTTGTTTACTAGAGTTGTAAGTTTTGTAGTGAAGGTGTCGATTGTCTCGTCTTCCTTCATGTATAACATCTCAAAATCGGATTTGATTGTTTGAAGTCTTGCTTGTTGAACTCGTCTTTTCATAGCGTGTCTAGTTTTCAAAGCATTCCAAATGTCTTTGGCGGTTTTATGCTTTGTTATTTGAAGTAATTGTTCTTGGTAAGGCTTGGTAAAGAAATGCAATAGCGGTTTTATCTTTTTCTTATTGGGTTGAGTCGACTCGATCGGCTCTATTGTTCCATAAGCTATTTGCTTGAGGATAATTTGCATCGAATTGCCCATAATGAGTAATTCGCGGGCTTTAGGATTGGGCATTGAAATGGGGTGTACTATTATTAGTACTAGGTTTCTTACTACCACTTTCTTTCGTCATATCTTAAAGATATTGACAATTAATCTCAAGAAAATTTTAACACGATGTGTGTTGAAATTTCTTAAATTTAATGAGCTCTAATGTTTTATTTTCCTTAAAGGTATATAAAACTTTTTATAGGACTAGTTTTGAGAGATTATCCTAGGAGATTAAAAAAACTTAAATGAAATATCCTAAGGTTAATTACTCCTTAAAAGTTATTTCTAATATAATAAGCAGTGTAATCACTAGGTTATTATATTTTTAAAAAAAATTGATGAAGTAACAATTTTTTTTTAAAAGTAACTTATCAAACTATAAATAATATATATCTAAAGTAAAGAATATATACTATATAAAAAATGAAAGAGTGGTGTTGTTAAAATTTTGGAACCTGAATGGGTTGATGGTCTAACCCGATGCCTTATAGATAAAATCCTTGTATTTAGCCCACTAAAAAAAACGAGCGTCTTCCTTTTGTATATTCAATTTATCTCTTTGTGAGATAATAAAAGTCGCAGTATATATATTTACTTTGTATCTCTTATTTTGAGATAAAAACAAAACGTCTCTTTGGAGATTGTTTCTTGGTCTCTCTCCTTTTACGGGTTTGAGATATGCTTCTTCTCCAAAACTTTAATGGTCACCTTTGTGATAAGGTTGAGTGGCACGCTTATCTTCTCCGTGCGTGGTGCTCTTTGTGAGCGTCGGATCCCTTCAATCGAAATTTTTAGGGTTTCGTTTGATTTGGGGCTTTAAACCGAGAGTGATATGAAAGATTGGAGACTTAATTAAGTCAAATTGATGGCTTAATTAAGCGTTCTAGGGCTTGATTCTTGTTCGAACGGTGTGTTTGTTCTTATTTGAATCTTTGATATTTGCCTAATTGATGACTTCGTTTAGTTTGTTTGAATCAATATGTATAAGCGAGTTTTAATTAGTTTCGATCCTTTGTGAAAAAAAAATCGGTTCGATGAAAAGGGTGCAAATAAGTTTGTTTGCGGGTTTGGAGTAATCACTTGTGTGATTGTTCCCCTTGATGCGACGAACGTGTAGAACACAAAGATGATAACTTGATTTGTGTTCAAGTTAATTTTGCAGAAAAAGAATTTTCCGAAACTGTTTTGGGTTCTTATTGATTCTGAAAACTAAAAAACGAAACTGGTAAATGATGATTCTTGGTTAGTGTGACCAAACCGCTCTGATACCAATTGTTGGCCTCAACGATTAAGGATCTATGATCTTACTAAGTCAAAAGTCAAAATATACCAATACAAATATTGAAATAAAAGGTTCTGTGAAATATGCTTTTATATAAATCAATAATATGTCATCATTCTTAAAGTTACTGAGATCTAATCTATTTATACAAGTTGAATGGGTGTGATGAAAGGTGTGTCGGTTGGGAATAAGCGCCATATGGCGATTATGATATAACCGCTATTTAGCGATTATGTTTATGGCTTGTCAAATGGTTGACTTTCTGTTTGACCCATTGGGTTTGACTGGGTCGAATAGGGTAAACGGGTAAGATTGGGATTAGCCCAATAAACGAGAGGTAATTTGTCTATGTAAATGAACAACCTCTTTGAGTTCTCTGTCGATATTATGGCTTGCTCAATTATGTCACTGCTTTCAACACAGGTCCAGAGATCAGTTAAGTTCACTCCATCCAGACTTTTTCTGCAAAACAGGCATGATCTTGATCGCCCATGCATAGAAAACAAAGGTCAAACTATTACAGTAGCTTTATAATTTGCAAGAAGTTTCTAGAGGATTCCTTTTACAGAAACTTTTGTCAAGTCGAAAACCTAAAGTTTTAGCTTGAAATAGTGAAAAATTAGAAAAGGATTCGGATGTAAAATAAATAGTTGATCTTAAAACATAAACCCATAATCCTAAATTCTTTGAAATGGTCAACAGTTGACCAATATTATCTGAACTACTTCAACCAATCGTAGGTTGAGCGTTGTTCTGAGTTTCATCAAAATGGACAATATGTGGATTATCTAATTTGTGTAACATGTAGGCATGATAATGGCCATTGTTAGAATAGTAGTAATAAGAAAATGACGGCGTTGGCTATGCCTATGTGGCACCCAAAGACGCAGATTGGAAAGATCAGTACCCGTCTTAGAACGATATGACTACTATGACAACTTAGTGCACCGATAAAAGCTGCTAAAGCGTATACAAGCATTTTATTACATCTTCACGGTTAAGAAAAATAATGTATGTAGGCGTAATCGGTTTATTATCGTTACTATAAAGTAGGTCAAAATATTGTTGTCGCATAACTTGCCATGATGAAGAAATGTGACGGTGAAGTAATAGTGATAAGTAATACATCTATATATTCATTCTAGGGTATATTTAGATGTATCATGACATTGTTGTTTAAATTTACACAAATATATCGTCATTTACATAGGGTACATGGCGGTTCGAGAATGGATATTGGGTTTGAAGTTGTTCCTTCATAATGAGAAAGAAAATATCTTGAATGATGATTTGAAAGGTATTGAAAGCGATAGGAAATATATCTAAACACACATTGCGCATTCATAATCATAGGAACTTTATATTAATTATTGTATCTAAAGTGAAAAACTAAGATTGTATGTATCACTTTTGTGAATTTAAACATTAGTAAAAAAAGTGCCTATATTTCATTGGTAAGTTAGATAATATGGAGTTGAAGTATAATAGTCACATAAGTCGAGTTTAATCATTGTTTTCATTTTCAAATGCATACTAACACTATAAAAGATCGGATAGTTTATGACATTTTTGGAACACTATAATTAAAATATTCTAGATAAATATTGAGAAAGTCATTGCAATTTTAGATATATAGAATCTTAGACCATCCATTTAGGAGGTAATTGCAAATAAAATGTGAGACTTTCTTTGAAGAAATTATGTAAAGTTTTATAAAATCATTGGGTGTCATGGCTCAAGCCATGACCCTTTTAAGTGTTACATCATGTCACAACAACAAAACACTCATTTTCACTCATACACCCAAAACATCATCTCCTTCATGGCTAAAGCCAAAACACAATTTTATGACCCACCATTATATTTTCTATTCAATTATTCGATCAAACTAATTTTTAATTCATTAAAATAAAAATATAAATTACATTTACAAAAAAAAAAAAAAAAAAAACACGAAAAATGAATACAAAAGAAAAGATTACCACGACTTAAAGGTTATCTTGCAATTAAAAATATTAAATGCTTTTAATCTTCATCTTCTTGTTTTCTGCACCGCAAAGGTAAATATCAAAACGTCTCGCTCACACACATTAAATATTAAAAGATTATGGAGATTATTTTTATAATTTAAGCGATTTTAACCTTTTTAGAAACAACACTAACACTAGTGCAAAAAAAAAAAAAAAAAAAAAAAAAAAAAAAAAAAATCGCAATTTTAATCTTTTTCACCACCAGACCGTTATCAACATCAACACAAGCAACAACATTAACAATATCTATTTTCGCCAAACATACCTATAATCAACCAAAAACCCATTTTAACTTAAAAACAATAAAACACAAAAACCCACAAACCATCGTCTCTTGGCTCAAGCCAAGGAATTGGCATGGTGTCGGTGGGCCTCGGTGTGGTGGCGGAGCTATGTCTCGGGCCACGTCGAGATGGTGCGATGCATATGTAACGATACCCATAGCTCTAAGTATTTCCATTTTCGCCCATCTCTTAAAAAATGGTCTAGAATATCTCAAAGATTGCCCATCGTATCTATAACCATTTAGAAGAATGTTTTAGAGTATTTATTCTTAAAAACACTTGAATATTATAGAACTTTTTTTATCACAATAAACATATATATAAGTCACTTCTTGTGATTTTATCTATTTCCTACCCAACTCTTTCTTTCTCTCTCTCAAATATGTCTTTCCTTCTCTCTCTCTAAAAAGAACACACACAAAATGGAGATAAAACAAAAACACTATTAACATCCAAGAAACTATGGTCCAAAATCCATATGCTACTTAAAAAACCAAAAATGGCGACAAAACCAATTCTCGAACACCAAACCTTAACATACATACTCGCATGCCGACCAAAAGACATACACAATACTTTCCTCTCACCACGTGACTACCAATTTAGTTGTAGTAGCACACCTATTTCTATCCCTAAGCGTAAAAGTTACTTTCGACGTAAAAATTCCATGATCATGACCATGCGCATGAATTAACGACAACTAATGTTAAAAGGGTGTTTGAAATATTGAATGAATATGAAACAATGTCCTTTGATCATCATCATGTCATTGAGCAGTCTCCACCGACTTGGCTAGGGTTTGGTGAGAGTAATAAAAATGTTAGGCAGGTTAGGGTCAGCGATTCACCGTTTCCTCTTAGTGAAGCGGTGGATGATCCGCGTTCTTGAGGTGGATAAGAAGGCAAGTGAGTTTATTAAGAATTTTATGAAGAGTTGAAGATGCAAAAAAAGCGATTGCCATTGAACCGACACGCCTTCACCGTGGCGGTATCAATGGTGAAGAGAAGTGCGATGAGTTTGTTGTCGTGCTTAATATTATGAAAAGTTACAAAAGTGAAACATTCACTTCTTAATTTCGTTATATGTAGATTGGTGATAAAAAAAATGTTAAAAGTTGAGATGACAAAGATTTGAACTTGGGATGGTGTGTGTTAGTGTAAATATTATGATATTTAATTTATACACTCGCGTTTTTTGTTCTTTGAAAAACCATGTAACTTGTAATACATAACGTAATATGTACAAGTTACTCGTAATCATATTTGATATCAACATACTTTCTACACCTCTCGACGTCTCAAGTCCTTGAATGCTACAATACAGGTTCGTATATATTTGTTATATACTGATATATATATTCCTTGTTTTTAATATATATCTCTTGCGTTTAAGTGCTCATATTGGATCCGAAAATTTGGACTATTACAAGTTTTATTTCAAAATTTTGAGTTAATCACGCTTTAAAACTCATAACTTTGAGTTTTTTTTTCATGTCTTGTATTGTTTGTGTGTGATGGGATTGACAAGTTGTAGTTTGTTGACTGAGATGATATTGGGAGTCTGAGTTTATTTTGTGTGGATCTGAGATATCACAGTTAGTCCGTATATATCTGAATAAAAGAAACTCACATTCCTCTCACAGCATGTGAAAAGAATATGATGGAATTGATAATTTATTTTGTTTTGACAACCATTATACATTATACTAAAAGGTGTTCAAAAACGGTACCATTTGATTTCTTTTTAATACTGGATCGCTAGTGGACAGCTTTGGAGCTAACAATAATTTAAATTAAAAAAAAAAAAAAAAAAAAAGTGACTAAAACGGTACAACTTTTATTAATAAAATATAACAATAACAGTCATCTAAGGATCTAAAAAAACAAATGATACAACATTATAAAAAATTACGAAACAAAAAAGCTACAATAAAAAGAAAAAGAAAAAGAAAACATATGTCGGCTACAAAGCAGTCACGCTACAACGCCCGATATAAATGAAAAATATTTGCTTGCCACAAAATAAGTTATCGTATACCCGCCGCCTTCGTTAGGCGGGTATCCTGTTAGTCTTATTAATGTACATTCTAATAATTTTTAATAGATAATGTTATGTGATGTTCAAAAATAATTATACAATCGTACGGTTGTCGTAATTGTGTTGTTAATTAATTAAATGTATACTTTGTCACCTAGTTAATTATTATACGGAGTAAATTAGTATTAATGTTTGTTATGTCACGAATATTAGGGAGTTGATTCACTCATGTTTTCTATTTGCACGCTTAATCGATAATAATTGTATATCTCTTACGGTGTTTATTACATTTGTTCGTTAATGATTGATGTGTGCAAATAAAAATTTGGTGAGTGCAAGTCATCTTCCTATATATGACATCAAATTTATACTACTCAGATGATCATATACCCATACATATGTGTCGTTATAGCCGTGTCGTTGGTACTAATTTCAGCAACAAGCTATAAAAACGTGGTTTTAAAGCGCATATATAAATTTTGAGCGTTGATTATAAAAACTTATTTTGTGTGATATTTTTAAAAGAAGTTTTGTTTTTTTAAAAGATGGTTTATCATTATTTAGGTTAATTTTGTTGAAAACTTATCAAGGCTAGTACTTAATGTATTATTTGTGAATTTTTAATCATTTACGTTGTTGCATATAATTATATGTAAAGTTATAATAAACGGGGGAAAACGTGTGTTTGGTGAAGCATTGCGCCCGAAAAGGCGCCTCGATAAGATCCCAAAAGGGGATCAGAGCATGTCTGGGGGAGCATCTCTCTTTGATAAGGCGCACTAATAAGATCTCCAATGGAGATTGGGGCGAGTTTAGGGATAGGAATGGGTGCCTTGCCTTAAACCCGCGCCATTGTCATTCCCAATCATAAGTAATCATTTAACCTTCGTTGATTTAAGTAGTCTTAGTATTTATTAAAAGACTTGGTGTTTTGATGAAATCTTATTTTGTATTAAAAGCTTTGCAACTAAGTGATTGCGAGTTCAAATCTTGTTTAACACATCTGAGATAGATTTATGGTGTATAATGTGATGTTTTAAATGGTCATCTCATCCCGCCCTCATCTCCGTTTCTTAAATCGAAGAATCCTCATCCTTATCCCATACTCGGACAACTCTGAAATTTCACAATCAACACGGGTTCGGGCATCGAATTTTTCATCTAGTGTGGGGTTTTTTTCGACTATAATAGTTTCTTCTAAGTATAACAATATGAAAAAGCTTATAGTCGTTGGAATATGCTTGATATTGGCGTTGGAATGTGCTTGATATTGGCGTTAACTTCGTGTATTTTGAAAACTATAGAGTTATACTTCTAACTAATGGTTAAAAAAAAAAGAAAACAAAATAGGACATGTTTGACACACAAACTTATGAGAAGATAAGGTTTATTTTGTAAAAATCTACTAAAATATAAGTTTTGTTTGACATAAATAAGTTATCAGAGTTTCAGAAAAATAATCATCTATGATCTTTTAAAAGCAAATACCATTTCATATAATTTATAAAAATAATCTCAATTTTTAATCTTTCGCTCTAGCTTATTTATAGTTTTATCTTCAGTTCAAGCAACAATTACTTTCGTCAAATATAGATGAATTCAAAATGTTCACAATCACTTAGCTAACTTAGAGCATAGAGTGTCATTACCCGGAGTTAAACATTAACTCAGTGTCATGTCAGCGTCACATCAGCTTTAACATTTTGACCTTAACTAAAAAAAACCCACCTCTTATCATAACTAAACTTTAACTCAAAATAACACCACATTTTAGGGGGCGAATATATTATTTTTTTTGTTTTTAATATATGCTGCTAAACACAGCGTTAAGGTGGTAACGCACCCTTTAACTCAATGCCTTAACTCATTTGAGCGGTGTGATTAACGCACCTTAACTCAAAAAAGTTAAGCCTTAACTCACTTCCCAAATTAACATACCGCATGCTTTTACAACAGTTATCGATGTATTCTTATAATTGATAGCATTTCTTACTACTAGTAATTATTTAATCTCTTTTAAAAATAACCATGCAACTATACGCTTTATAACCATCTAAAAAGAGAGATTTATTTATTTATTTATTTATTTATTTTTTTGATAAACATGCTATATGTAGTTTTAAAAGTTAATGATAAGAAAAAAAATCATGCATAATTAATTATATATTATGTTGATCAAAAGACTTATGTCATAATGGTATTTCAAGTTGTATGACAATTTCTCAATTAAATGATTGTGGGTTCTGTTAGTATATATTTTGTATTGGCCTTAAGCCCGCATTCTAGATTAGTCCATAAACACTATATGTGGAATATGAAATACACGAAACATTATACTTCAAGAATAATGTTTCGTGTATTTCATATTCCACATCATGATACATATATAGTGTTTATAGAGTTATTTAAAATACGAGCTTGAACCCAATACTATATACATATTAATATGTTCAAGTCTTGCTGAAAATGTGTGAGATAGATTTGTGATGGAAATATTATAAGATAGTTAGTTGTCATTTCATAAATGTATGTTAAGCTGGTTGAGAATAGTTATTTGTAAAGCATGAGTGGTTATTTTTGAAGAAGTAACAGCATTATAAATGTCACAAGTTAAATGTAACTCTTGATATTATATTTAAGCCTTTTTCGAAAAGAAAGACATAAAAAGAAAATGTTCACCATTATTGCCGTGGAACGTGGATAATGTTCGCCATTGGAGGTTTCTTTGTTTATATTTGGTTTTTATTTTTTAAGTATATGCGATATTTATTGTTGTGAAATTTTAAAAATAAGATTAAAGCGATTGAGGAAAATGGGAGATTAAAGAGATTGAGGAAAATTTGTGAAATTTTACAAATATGTGTAACTTCAACCCCGTCTGAGCTCGGATTACGAGCGGCGTAGGTAGGTCTGCGGGCGGTGTTGGAGGGCACCAATTCTTTTAAAAGCCCAATTCATGAATAGATTTGATAGGCGAATTAGAAGTCCAGTTGAAGCTATTTACATGGCGTTGATTAGTTGTATCGTAGTATTATTGGGATTACTATGGAGGTCTTTATATATCCATTCGGTATTTTCGTTCCACAAACAAGAAAAAAAATACATAGCTTTGAACCATTTGTAACACATAAGCTAAAACTTCCACTTATTTACATTGTATTTTTAATTGAGATCTTTAATTTGTTAGGAATTTGAAAATCACCTATTCAGTTATCCGATTAGTGATTAGAATTGATGCTGCCCCAGTGCCATGTGATCACTTTTATGTATAAATTTAAATTGATAAACAATACATCTAAGTTAATAGAAGGCCTCTACTGCCACGATTTTTTTTTTTTTTTTTTTTTTTTTTGTGGTTAGTTTTAGTAGTACTCTAATGTCATAATCTGTTAATCTACTAATTTAGTTATCATATGAAGTAATGCTCAGTAATCATATAGGTTTATTCTTTATTAGTAATTTAGTGAATTAGAGTGATAATTTATGAATGATTTATGTACCCCATTGTTGTAGTTGTTACATAATGTCGATTATAATGACATGGTGAAAAACTTTGCTTCGGAAAATGGCAGTAGAATTGTACTATTCATACAATAAAATGGTATTTTTAATACTATTTTTTGATATTTATAACTGTTTTTAGCATCAATTAGTATATTTGAATATTTGTAACTTTATTTTTAGCACTGATAACGAATGTTTTACTCGTAAATTTTTTCTTTAAGGGGGCCTTTTAATAGTTATGGCACAGGGTATCCAAAATCCCGGGACGGCCCTGAGCCAATATAGAATGAATTGGTTGGAAAGTATATATTGCTAATATCAGTACTATAAGAGAAAAATACATTTCCGTGATGCATATTAATTAATAAAGCATCAGTTACATTTGTGACATTTGTGTATAGTACTTGAGGTCCAATAAGTTCTTTTAAACATGTGCAAAAGCAATACAAAACATGACTAATTAAAACATATAACTCAAAAAGGGGTATGAAGGGGGACCATTATAACAACTCTATATCTTATGGTGTTTAGACCTATATTTAGTGACTTTATTCTAAATTGAACAATTATAAACACGATTTAAGATCGTTTGAGAAGAAAAACTTCTTTACATACTAAATGATCAATCTCACATTCTATTTTTATTAGATCTAATGAATGAGATTAATCTCGATAACTAAAAACTCACTTTCATCATTTTTTTTTCAAATATAAATATCTTTCAAACTGTTAATCGTCGGCGAAAAAAATATACCATTCTGACGAGCATTTAATTATCTTTCTATAGATAGGTACTTTGATATACTTTCGACAAAAGTTTTTTTAGTGTTTTCACGTTTTTTTTTTTTTAAGTTTTTTGTTTTTTACGTTCTTGAAATTTGCATGAAAAAATAATATATGATTTAACACTAATTTGAATACCACGTGTGATATTAGTGTTAAATCATATCTGATAAAATCTTGATCTATAGAAAGATAATTAAATGCTCGTCGCGATGGTGTAATTATTTTGTTAACAAAGAACTAAGTCAGTTTTATGAAATCATTGGAATCAGCCATCAAAGAAGTGTTTCACGTACTCCTCAACATAATGGTGTAGATGAAAGACGAAATCCGACTCTTGTGGAAGCTGCGAGAACTATCCTAATCTATTCAAAGGTTCCAATGTTTCTTTGGGCTGAAGCCATTGCCACTGCTTGCTATACCCAAAACCGTTCCCTTATCCACACCACTCATGGAAAAACTCCATACGAACTAGTCCACAATCGAAAACCATATCTCTCTTTCCTTTGTGTATTCGGCACTTTATGCTATCCAACGAATGAAGGTTAAGATTTAGGAAAGTGAGAGCTAAGGCGGACATTGGAGTTTTTGTTGGTTATGCACCAAACCGGAAGAGTTACCGAATCTACAACAAAAGAACCCGGGATATCATGGAAACTATTCACGTCACGTTCGATGAGCTGTCTGAGCAAATGGCTCCGGGACAATCCGATTCGGACCGCGCTAAATTTTTGTCAAGTAATCCCATCAGTTTTTCTCTGGTACAGAATCCGTCACCTGCAGTTCCATATGTACAGATTTGAAGAAATTGTTTGATCGATGTTTTGATGAATACTATGAACATACGCTCCTCAATTATATGAATACTATAAAACTTCCATAACGATCAATAACGACCGATACTTTTCGACCCATCCCACAATTCTACTCCTCAACCAATGCTCAAATCCAAAACAACTCAAACAAATACACGCCCAAATGCTCCGTAACGGGCTGTTCTCCGATCCCTTTTCGGCATTTGCCCTTTCTGATTTTAGAGAAATTGATTATGCACATAAGGGGTGTGTTTGATGAAATTGCTAAACCGAATGTGTATAGTTGGAAAGTGCCTATATTTCATTGATAAGTTAGATAATATGGAGTTGAAGTCTAATAGTCACAGTAAGTCGAGTTTAATCATTGTTTTTCATTTTCAAATGCATACTAACACTATAAAAGATCAGAATGTTTATGACATTTTTTTGGAACACTATAATTAAAATATTCTAGATAAATATTGAGAAAGTCATTGCAATTTTAGATATATAGAATCTTAGACCATCCATTTAGGAGGTAATTGCAAATAAAATGTGAGACTTTCTTTGAAGAAATTATGTAAAGTTTTATAAAATCATTGGGTGTCATGGCTCAAGCCATGACCCTTTTAAGTGTTACATCATGTCACAACAACAAAACACTCATTTTCACTCATACACCCAAAACATCATCTCCTTCATGGCTCGAGCCAAAACACAATTTTGTGACCCACCATTATATTTTCTATTCTATTATTCGATCAAACTAATTTTTAATTCATTAAAATAAAAATATAAATTACATTTACAAAAAAAAAAAAAAAAAAAAAAAAAAAACACGAAAAATGAATACAAAAGAAAAGATTACCACGACTTAAAGGTTATCTTGCAATTAAAAATATTAAATGCTTTTAATCTTCATCATTTTGTTTTCTGCACCATAAAAGAAAATATCAAAGCGTCTCGCTCACACACTAAATATTAAAGATTATGGAGATTATTTTTATAATTTAAGCGATTTTAACCTTTTTCAAGAACAACACTAGCACTAGTGCAAAAAAAAAAAAAAAAAAAGGCTGCAATTTTAATCTTTTTCAACACCAAGACGGTATCAACATCAACACAAGCAACAACACTAACAATATCTATTTTGCCAAACATACCTATAATCAACCAAAAACCCATTTTAACTTAAAAACAATAAAACACAAAACCCACAAACCATCGTCTCTTGGCTCAAGCCAAGGAATTGGAATTGGTGTCGGTGGGCCTCGGTATGGTGGCGGAGCTATGTCTCGGCCACGTCGGATGGTGCGATGCATATGTAACGATACCCATAGCTCTAAGTATTTCCATTTTCGCCTCTCTCTTAAAAATGGTCTAGAATATCTCAAAGATTGCCCATCGTATCTATAACCATTTAGAAGAATGTTTTAGAGTATTTATTCTTAAAAACACTTGAATATTATGGAACTTTTTATCACAATAAACATATATATAAGTCACTTCTTGTGATTTTATCTATTTCTACCCAACTCTTTCTCTCTCTCTCAAATATGTCTTTCCTCTCTCTCTCTAAAAGAACACACACAAAATGGAGATAAAACAAAAACACTATTAACATCCAAGAAACTATGGTCCAAAATCCATATGCTACTTAAAAACCACAAAAATGGCGACAAAACCAATTCTCGAACACCAAACCTTAACATACATACTCACATGCCGACCAAAAGACATACACAATACTTTCCTCTCACCTGCGTGACTACCAATTTAGTTGTAGTAGCACACCTATTTCTATCCCTAAGCGTAAAAGTTACTTTCGACGTAAAATTTCCATGATCATGACCATGCACATGAATTAACGACAACTAATGTTAAAAGGGTGTTTGATATATTGAATGAATATGAAACAATGTCATTTGATCATCATCATGTCATTGAGCAGTCTCCGTGACTTGGCTAGGGTTTGGTGAGAGTAATAAAAATGTTAGGCGAGGTTAGGGTCAACGATTCACCGTTTCCTCTTGGTGAAGCGGTGGATGATACCGTTCTTGAGGTGGATAAGAAGGCAAGTGAGTTTATTAAAATTTTATGAAGAGTTGAAGATGCAAAAAAGCGGATCGCCATTGAATCAAGACACGCCTTCACCGTGGCGGTATCAATGGTGAAGAAGAAATGCGATGAGTTAGTTGTTTGTGTTTAATATTATGAAAAGTTACAAAAGTGAAACATTCACTTCTTAATTTAGTTATATGTAGATTGGTGATAAAAAAATGTTAAAAGTTGAGATGACAAAGATTTGAACTTGGGATGGTGTGTGTTAGTGTAAATATTATGATATTTAATTTATACACTCGCGTTTTTGTTCTTTGAAAAACCATATAACTTGTAATACATAACGTAATATGTACAAGTTACTCGTAATCATATTTGATATCAACATACTTTCTACACCTCTCGACGTCTCAAGTCCTTGTATGCTGTCTGAGTTCGTATATATTTGTTATATACTGATATATATATTCCTTGTTTTTAATATATATCCCTTGCGTTTAAGTGCTCATATTGGATCCGAAAATTTGGACTATTACAAGTTTTATTTCAAAATTTTGAGTTAATCACCCTTTAAAACTCATAACTTTGAGTTTTTTTTTTTTCATGTCTTGTATTGTTTGTGTGTGATGGGATTGACGAGTTGTAGTTTGTTGACTGAGATGATATTGGGAGTCTGAGATTATTTTGTGTGGATCTGAGATATCACAGTTAGTCCGTATATATCTGAATAAAAAAAACTCACATTCCTCTCACAGCATGTGAAAAGAATATGATGGAATTGATAATTTATTTTGTTTTGACAACCATTATACATTATACTAAAAGGTGTTCAAAAACGGTACCATTTGATTTCTTTTTAATACTGGATTGCTAGTGGACAGCTTTGGAGCTAACGATCTTTGAGCTAACAATCATACTGGAATTTAAATTAAAAAAAAAAAAAAAGACTAAAACGGTACAACTTTTAACAATAAAATATAACAATAACAATCATCTAAGGATCAAAAAAAACAAATGATACAACATTATAAAAATTACGAAACAAAAAGCTACAATAAAAAGAAAAAGAAAACATATGTCGGCTACAAAGCAGCCACGCTACAACGCCCGATATAAATAAAAATATTTGCTCGCTACAAATAAGTTATCGTATACCCGCCACCGCGTTACGCGGGTATCCTGTTAGTCTTATTAATGTACATTCTAATAATTTTTAATAGATAAATGTTATGTGATGTTCAAAAATAATTATACAATCGTACGGTTGTCGTAATTGTGTTGTTAATTAATTAAATGTATACTTTGTCACCTAGTTAATTATTATACGGAGTAAATTAGTATTAATGTTTGTTATGTCACGAATATTAGGGAGTTGATTCAGTCATGTTTTCTATTTGCACGCTTAATCTGATAATAATTGTGTATCTCTTACACGGTGTTTATTCTGTTTGTTCGTTAATGATTGATGTGTGCAAATAAATATTTGGTGAGTGCAAGTCATCTTCCTATAGATGACATCAAATTTATACTACTCAGATGATCATATACCCATACATATGTGTCGTTATAGCCGTGCCGTTGGTACTAATTTCAGCAACAAGCTATAAAAACGTGGTTTTAAAGCGCATATATAAATTTTGAGCGTTGATTATAAAAACTTATTTTGTGTGATATTTTTAAAAGAAGTTTTGTTTTTTTAAAAGATGGTTTATCATTATTTAGGTTAATTTTGTTGAAAACTTATCAAGGCTAGTACTTAATATATTATTTGTGAATTTTTAATCATTTACGTTGTTGCATATAATTATATGTAAAGTTATAATAAACGGGGAAAGCGTGTGTTTGGTGAAGCATTAGCCCGAAAAGGCGCCTCGATAAGATCCCAAAAAGGGGATCGGAGCAGGTCTGGGGGAGCATCTCTCTTAGGGGAGCATCTCTCTTTGATAAGGCGCACTAATAAGATCTCCAATGGAGATTGGGGCGAGTTTGGGGATAGGAATGGGTGCCTTGCCTTAAACCCGCGCCATTGTCATTCCCAATCATAAGTAATCATTTAACCTTCGTTGATTTAAGTAGTCTTAGTATTTATTAAAAGACTTAGTGTTTTGATGAAATCTTATTTTGTATTAAAAGCTTTGCAACTAAGTGATTGCGAGTTCAAATCTTGTTTAACACATCTGAGATAGATTTATGGTGTATAATGTGATGTTGTAAATGGTCATCTCATCCCGCCCTCATCTCCGTTTCTTAAATCAAAGATTCCTCATCCTTATCCCATACTCGGACAACTCTGAAATTTCACAATCAACACGGGTTCGGGCATCGAATTTTCCATCGAGTGTGGGGTTTTTTTCGACTATAATAGTTTCTTCTAAATATAACAATATGAAAAAGCTTATAGTCGTTGGAATATGCTTGATATTGGCGTTGGAATGTGCTTGATATTGGCGTTAACTTCGTGTATTTTGAAAACTATAGAGTTATACTTCTAACTAATGGTTAAAAAAAAAGAAAAGAAAATAGGACATGTTTGACACACAAACTTATGAGAAGATAAGGTTTATTTTGTAAAAAAATCTACTAAAAATATAAGTTTTGTTTGACATAAATAAGTTATCAGACTTTCAGAAAAATAATCATCTATGATCTTTTAAAAGCAAATACCATTTCATATAATTTATAAAAATAATCTCAATTTTTAATCTTTCGCTCTAGCTTATTTATAGTTTTATCTTCAGTTCAAGCAACAATTACTTTCGTCAAATATAGATGAATTCAAAATGTTCACAATCACTTAGCTAACTTAGAGCATAGAGTGTCATTACCCGGAGTTAAACCTCAACTCAGTGCCATGTCAGCGTCACATCAGCTTTAACATTTTCACCTTAACTAATAAAAACCCACCTCTTATAATAACTCAACTTTAACTCAAAAAAACACCACATTTTAGGGGGCGAATATATTATTTTTTTTGTTTTTAATATATGCTGCTAAACGCAGTGTTAAGGTGGTAACGCACCCTTTAACTCAATGCCTTAACTCATTTGAGCGGTGTGATTAACGCACCTTAACTCAAAAAAATTAAGCCTTAACTCACTTCCCAAATTAACATACCGCATGCTTTTACAACAGTTATCGATGTATTCTTATAATTGATAGCATTTCTTACTACTAGTAATTATTTAATCTCTTTTAAAAATAACCATGCAACTATACGCTTTATAACCATCTAAAAAGAGAGATTTATTTATTTATTTATTTTATTTTTTTGATAAACTTGCTATATGTAGTTTTAAAAGTTAATGATAAGAAAAAAAATCATGCATGTTGTGAACAAGAATTGGGAGAATGAAAAGTATTCTTCAATTAATTATAATGTAAGAGATACAAAGGGTATATATAGATGAATATTAGGGTAAAAACCCTAATAGCTAATTGGGCCATGGGCCTCTTGTGGGTTATATGGGCATCCACTTAATATTATTCATAACACTCCCTCTTGGATGTCCATATTATTATTACGCTTTAAGAATGCTGCCTCATTAAAAACCTTGTCAGGAAAACCCAGTGGGACAAAACCATGACTAAGGACAAAAAGAGTGCATTGCGTATTGTCTCCCTCTGATGACTATATCACTTGAGCTCTTTGAGTCGTCGCATTCCAATGGTTGTAACTTAGTTTCCTAAATGTTGATGTAGGAAGTGCCTTTGTAAATAGATCCGCCAAATTGTCGCTTGAACAAACTTGTTAATATCACCATTCTTCTGTAAGTCATGATTGAAGAAGAATTTTGGTAAAATATATTTCGTCCTATCGCCCTTGATATAACCTTCTTTAAGTTGAGCAATACATGTTGTGTTATCTTCATGCAAAACTATTGGTATACTTCTTAGCCAAACACATTCTCTACTTGCTTCATGTATCGCTAGAATTTCTGCATGGTTAGATGAAATCGATGAGATCATCTGCTTAACTCAACGCCATGAATTTGCGGTTCCTCCACTTGTAAATGCATATCCAGTTTAAGATCGACCATTGTGAGAGTCAGACATTATGGAAGATATGTAATCTTCTAATATAACTCAAATACCTCTAATAAGTATTCTATAAGATATGGACATCCATATTATAATTATCCATAACACTCCCCCTTGGATGTCCATTTGAGGATTATGCCTCGTTAAAACCTTACTAGACAAAACCCAGTGGGAAAAAAATCTAGTGAAGGAAAAAGAGTACATACTTCCTTTATACGCTCGGGGATGTTGCCTCATTAAAAACCTTGCCGGAAAACCCTGTGGGGACAAAACCATGGTCAAGGGAAAAAGAGTGCAATGCGTATCTTATCTCCCCCTGATGATCACATCACTTAAGCTCATTGAGTCAGTGAAATGCACATTAAAGTGTCTTGATAGAATCACATGAATAAATATTCTCTACACGTTGTTCGCATATTCATATTACCATATGTCATACACCTCATGCAAGTATATCATCATACTTCATAAGTTATTCATTGCCAACAAATTCAAAGTGAATGATATATTATATCATGTATGACCACTAGCGAGAACTTCAATCGTTTCATACGCATTTTAGTATCACACTTTTAAATCCATATTGTGATCATCATCTTTATAAATCAAGGGGTCTTTTCAGTATTACGTGACCTCATAAACATGAGCGTCATTTATCCATATAAATATATATAGCATCTTTATTTAGCTTTAATGATGCACAATGATTTCATCTTTAAGATCTTCAAATCATAAGCTAAGACAAATTATGTCTTTTGTTGCAAATTCAACTTTTATGCATTCAGTTGCCTTTGTAATCATAAAATCAAACTGTCTGAAACTTAAACAATATTCAATTCTAGATCCCTTTATAAAGTTTCATAGGGAAACATAATTCCTTATTTGGCACAAGACTATACACTAAGGCAATTATTAAACATTTGCCAAAAGCATGATTAATTTAATACAATCAAGTAGTGTTCTCGAGAACTTCTCTTACATGCTTTAAACATTAAAAATCACTAGCATGTTTCATGCATTTTATATTCTACAATAAAATCTTATATGAGCTCTATTCATTTATCATTTAGACGCATATCAATTACTTATTATATTTCCAGACTTACTAAATACATTACTGGATCCACCACATGTGAACATGTATTAATGTATATGCATGATCATTTACAAGTCTTTGAGGGAATATGTACGTGCCATCACTTATAACTTATGCATAATTTCATTTCACTTTCTCATAAAGACTGATTCATATCAAATAATTTTGCACAGTCATATGTACAAACTTCAAGTCCCAGTAACCATGTCTCATCACAAGAGACTTCAAACTTTCATTAGTTCTTTGCGTCTTTACATCTTTTGACCATTCATTTATACATCTGCACTTCCTGCATGTATGTTTCCATAATCCTCACCATGATTATAGCTCTATCTTATTTATTTACAAAATCATATATAATAGTAGTATCGACGTCGATTTATTTCTTTCGATTCCATACTCTACTAGACATCATAATCAATTATTGAGATCTCATAATTTTTCACGTACCCAGGGTTTTCAATAACCTTCATGTCTAGTTTTTCTTTAAGAGACTATTATGGGGTCTTTATTACCTCGATTCGACCATCTTCATTTTACTGCTCCATTTTATCTCTTCATTCGAGGACTTTTATTTGGAATCGATTAATCTATCACGTTGTAGACGTGCCATAGACTCACTATCAATCATTGGTTTTGATGTTGGGACACACATTTTAATTGGAGCATTAGCAGCGTATGTATGATCTAGTCACTTTATTTAGGTCACAAAACTTGTCTGGCATCTACTAGATCTGGAATGTAAATTGTCCTTTGAACTTTAAGTTCATTTTCATTAGTGTGAGGATCAACATTTTTGTATCATAATTCATTCCATATTTCTCGCTGCTCATTCTCCCCCTGAATGAATTATCAACTTCAACATCCCATTGTTGTGCGTTGTGGTGGATTTCCAATACAAGTTTCACACATTTACATAAACTTTATAGGAAACATATGGTTTGCGACCATAAACCATTTTATTGGGGAGTATTCATTAATCTTGTTGGCATGATGCGAATTCATATTCATATTTTATAACATGCCCCATAATCTAAGATTTTTTTTTCCTCATAATTATTGGCTTTGCAATCAACTGAAGACGTTTTATGAACGTTTCAACAAAAGCAATTCGCGTATGAACTTGGGCTACATAAAGTTCAACACTTATTCCAATAATCGCCCAGTACTTCGAAGTTTTCACCACCATTCTCAATAATACAATGTGGAAAACCGTGCTCGCATTTTATAAGTTGAGCTACTAATTACGCTAACCTTAAGTTGCGTATTTGATGATCATTTTGACGATGCATCGATTTTAAAACTCAAAATGATCCACATGGCAGATGTATAGGCATACATACATCCCCTTTATATTATTTCCGAAACTTCATAGGACAAAGTCCTTACTTCAATATGGTGATGGTATATTAACAATTAACTTTCATTGAGAACAATCATAACAAACAAATCAACCTTGAAGAACCCATGGTTCTTTTATACATTTCGCATCATTATTGACTCGGGATGGTCCAACCGGTCATGCCAATTAACACAACAATCTTGGCTCATAAACTTATACTTTATGACCACATGTGCTTCAATTGCACATTTTTATATATAAGTCGAATAATATGAAGAGTCCATATTTCTCTTATTAGCTCTTTTATATCTTTCACACAGTTTAACATAATATTCACATTAGCCTACAACATTATTAAAGAATAAAACATGTTCTATGCAAAGAAGTTAGGTCGTACTATTTGTAAAACATATTTGTCGTTAATCAATTAGTCAAGTGTGACATGCAAAACACATAAAATAACAGTCGAAGGGGACATCTTATCCTAATATTAATAATCTTTACTATCCTTTAGCAACTCTTAACAAATAAATATTTTCATTTTCATATAGGAGAAGCTCAAATAATGCAACATAATACACCAAGAGGTAAAGCACCTTGTAAGAGTTGCGTAATAATCAGAATCATATACATATGTTTTGCATAACTATTATTATCAAAATATTGGCAACACGTTTGGTAGCCAAATATATGTTTCAAATAGTTATTACGATTAAAAAACTCAACTATTTTTAACTAAATCAAATAAATATGTTTCATATTATTTATAACCTTCTCTTACCCAGGGCGGCATACATCTTTATTACTATTTCGCTTTGCCAATACAATTGGTACTAGTATTTATGACGATGGTAAAATCACAAATACTATTAACTCAGTTATAATACCATAGAACAATCAAGATTCATTTACGTATCCAATTATCAAAGTATCCATGCTATTATTCATTTAATGGGCGAGGAAGAGCTCACATTATATTGATTTTAAAATCTATCTCTAAATTAAATGTCAAAACAAGAAAATCATACGCATACACATTATTAAGGCATGCATTACTAAACAATTAAAATGTTACATTAAACCAGATGATTATATACGATTGCATCGTTAAATCAAAAGCGTCATATGATAACAAAGGAACTAGATAATAATCAACTCAAATTTATGTTAGTTGATACCTAAACTAATCACCATCAATGTGTTTAAATCACATATCTCAAATTCTAATTAATATCACCTAAAAATACATGTTAGGTGTCATAACAACACTTATATATGCAATCATCGATAATCATAATTTTACACCCATTTGATTGAAGCATGCATGTAATCGATTAGAGCTATTGTTGTGACTAGTTTAAGAAAATTTACAAACTTTATCAAAATAAATATGTGGTGAGTAACTTTCTAAAGAAGAGATCCCATTGTTTTGGTTCATATGTTCAAGAATTAATCCATCTTATGTTTCTTTTGTATCTATAAAACAATAAACTTATTTTGGTCAACAATGTTAATCCTATATATACGAGCAACTAAATAGCACAACGTATAATCATCTTCTAAGTTGCAAAGATATAATGGTCATAATATAAGTGCATATCATATACAGATATGATCGATAACCATTAATTATAAGGATTAATATGCAAAAGTATACAAACAATAACCATGTAATCACACAAATAAAAGATATAGATGCCACAAGTAAATCATTCCCAACCATAGATTTATAATTTGTGATAACTATTTAAGTTAGTATTGGTATCTAAATAATTTGATAAGAATAAATTCAAGATTGGATTGTATAAACACACAGATAATCAAAATAACTCTTTGATTGATAATAGGAAAATAGCTCAAAACCTATTACATGTTATACAATACTTTGTATGTGTTTGTGGTGGTGTACTAAACTCAAAGGAAATGCTTCTATTTATAGGCTTCAACTCTTCACAAGTAGCAAGCAACTTGCTTATCTTCAACTTGCATAATCTGTATAAAATCTTGGATAAGATTCCATATCTTTCTCAAGTTGCATATCACTATTCAACATTCTTACTTCTTTGACTTAGAATTCCAACAATCACCCCGAATCTCTAAGTCCTTCAGAGATATCTTTGATTCCAATCAAGCTCGCATTTCCTTGAACTTGGTTCGTGCCAATGGTTTTGTGAGAATGTCCATATACATTTTTCACAGGAATATACTCCATCTCCACTGTTCGTTTTCAACACAATTGCGAATGAAATGAAACCTCGTGTGAATGTGTTTACTCCTTCCGTGAAAAACGGGATTCTTTGTTAGTTCGATAGCAGACTTGTTATCAACCCTAAGAACCACCTTCTCTTGCGTCTTGTTCACATGGCAGATTTTAAAACTCAAAATGATCCACATGGCAGATGTATAGGCATACATACATCCCCTTTATATTATTTCCGAAACTTCATAGGACAAAGTCCTTACTTCAATATGGTGATGGAATATTAAGAATTAACTTTCATTGAGAACAATCATAACAAACAAATCAACCTTGAAGAACCCATGGTTCTTTTATACATTTCGCATCATTATTGACTCGGGATGGTCCAACCGGTCATGCCAATTAACACAACAATCTTGGCTCATAAACTTATACTTTATGACCACATGTGCTTCAATTGCACATTTTTATATATAAGTCGAATAATATGAAGAGTCCATATTTATCTTATTAGCTCTTTTATATCTTTCACACAGTTTAACATAATATTCACATAAGCCTACAACATTATCTTTATATAATAAAACAAAACCCTAGTAGAATTTTGCGTTTCAAAAAATCAATCCATTCCTTATTAGGTATAATTTTAATTATTTTAATTATTTTTATTTAAAGATATTTAACAAAAAACCTAAGTATTTCTTGATTTAGCAAAAAATTAAAAAATTATCAAAATTCGTTTTTCTTAATAACAATATAATGGTAAGCTCAGTGGAGTTGGTTGTGGGCCTGCCTACAAGGTAATATAAGATTTAAATCCTACGATCTAACCACCACCTTTCATAGCTAAATTTGATCAACTCAATTATTATGAATATAAGTTACTCTTTTTCATATTGGTTTCAAGTGACATGAAACATGACCTTAAATTTGATAGTTGTCTAATGATGAGATATACTTAAAAGCTACAGCTAGAGGTCGTAGTATATGTGGGTTGGGTGGGTCGGGCAACATGTTAAAACCGGTTCGAACAAAAACATGTCAATCATTAGTACGGGTGTTGGGTTGACCCACAAAACTTGTCCCTTTCAGAATCAATTTAACTTGCAAAATTGACATGTAACTATTATCACAAAAACAATATCATTAAAATGATAATTCAAATCTACGAATAAAACAATTTTATAGGTTGTAATGTTGTATGTATCAAAATATATATTATAGATAGTTTCAACCCTGATTGCTCTTATAATTTCTTGTCCAATTTTTTTCATTTAGCAGCTTTATTAAGTTTGGTTAATAGTAAAATGTGTCCCATTTAAGTTTGTTAGTTATTTAACACAACAAAATTCTTGGAATTTATATAGGAGTACATGGTTTTAGTTTGGTACAAAAGATGAAGTCTCACATGTCTGGAGTAAAGTTTACATACGTTATAAGAAAATAGCTTTTTTGTAAAAAGACATGGTTTATTGTTTAGAGTATGTCATCATGAAATATGTGTTTTTGCTTTTATAATTAACCTAATTACAATTTAACTCATACTAACCAGGTTATGTTCCTTTTTAATTAGTTTTTTGGGAACATGCCCTGTAATTTTAATTTGAGATTGGGTTCTTTCATGTTAAAAGCATCTATATTGTGTTTACATCGATTGAGAAATAAACTAGAAGTTTATCTATTGTAGTGGCTATTGGTCAACATCGGAGAAGATTTTAAAGCGAATGATAGATTAGCCAATGATGTATTAAAAGAATTCATATATGTTCATCATCAACTACTTTTTCCTCTCAACTAGCAACGATATCAATGGATGCCCTTTTCCTCAGCTAGCGATATCAATGGATACCGAGATGAAACTGTCTCATGAAGCGTGGAAAAAGATCATGTTTGGTAGCATTGCATTTACCTTTACGATATTATATTATGCAATGAAGTACTTGCTAAGTCTTGCTCTTAGAGGTTGGTCAAGACAAAACTACGTATTTTAGGACCCAAAATATGCATATTTATAATGTTGATTGTATCTTGGAAATATTAATTTTTTTTTCCTTAATAACAATTACTATAACACAACTACAAAAATATTATTGTATTTTGTTTGAATAGTAAAAGATAATTTTTAATCCAATCTTATCATCTAAAATTAATAAATAAATAATCCGGAAAGTAAAATCATTTAGGGCACGTTAAGTTGTTAAATCAATAATAATATATACTTAAAATTTTAGAAAAACCCGTGCGTGCTTGCAAATATAACTAGTTAAAGAATAAAACATGTTCTATGCAAAGAAGTTAGGCCGTACTATTTGTAAAACATATTTGTCGTTAATCAATTAGTCAAGTGTGACATGCAAAACACATAAAATAACAGTCGAAGGGGACATCTTATCCTAATATTAATAATCTTTACTATCCTTTAGCAACTCTTAACAAATAAATATTTTCATTTTCATATAGGAGAAGCTCAAATAATGCAACATAATACACCAAGAGGTAAAGCACCTTGTAAGAGTTGCGTAATAATCAGAATCATATACATATGTTTTGCATAACTATTATTATCAAAATATTGGCAACACGTTTGGTAGCCAAATATATGTTTCAAATAGTTATTACGATTAAAAAACTCAACTATTTTTAACTAAATCAAATAAATATGTTTCATATTATTTATAACCTTCTCTTACCAGTATGCATACATCTTTATTACTATTTCGCTTTGCCAATACAATTGGTACTAGTATTTATGACGATGGTAAAATCACAAATACTATTAACTCGGTTATAATACCATAGAACAATCAAGATTCATTTACGTATCCAATTATCAAAGTATCCATGCTATTATTCATTTAATGGCGAGGAAGAGCTCACATTATATTGATTTTAAAATCTATCTCTAAATTAAATGTCAAAACAAGAAAATCATACGCATACACATTATTAAGGCATGCATTACTAAACAATTAAAATGTTACATTAAACCAGATGATTATATACGATTGCATCGTTAAATCAAAGCGTCATATGATAACAAAGGAACTAGATAATAATCAACTCAAATTTATGTTAGTTGATACCTAAACTAATCACCAGTCAATGTGTTTAAATCACATATCTCAAATTCTAATTAATATCACCTAAAAATACAGGTTAGGTGTCATAACAACACTTATATATGCAATCTTGATAATCATAATTTTACACCCATTTGATTGAAGCATGCATGTAATCGATTAGACTATTGTTGTGACTAGTTTAAGAAAATTTACAAACTTTATCAAAATAAATATGTGGTGAGTAACTTTCTAAAGAAGAGATCCCATTGTTTTGGTTCATATGTTCAAGAATTAATCCATCTTATGTTTCTTTTGTATCTATAAAACAATAAACTTATTTTGGTCAACAATGTTAATCCTATATATCTGCAACTAAATAGCACAACGTATAGTCATCTTCTAAGTTGCAAAGATATAATGGTCATAATATAAGTGCATATCATATACAGATATGATCAATAACCATTAATTGTAAGGATTAATATGCAAAAGTATACAAACAATAACCATGTAATCACACAAATAAAAGATATAGATGCCACAAGTAAATCATTCCCAACCATAGATTTATAATTTGTGATAACTATTTAAGTTAGTATTGGTATCTAAATAATTTGATAAGAATAAATTCAAGATTGGATTGTATAAACACACAGATAATCAAAATAACTCTTTGATTGATAATAGGAAAATAGCTCAAAACCTATTACATGTTATACAATACTTTGTATGTGTTTGTGGTGGTGTACTAAACTCAAAAAATGCTTCTATTTATAGGCTTCAACTCTTCACAAGTAGCAAGCAACTTGCTTATCTTCAACTTGCATAATCAGTATAAAATCTTGGATAAGATTCCATATCTTTCTCAAGTTGCATATCACTATTCAACATTCTTACTTCTTTGACTTAGAATTCCAACAATCACCCCGAATCTCTAAGTCCTTCTAGAGATATCTTTGATTCCAATCAAGCTCGCATTTCCTTGAACTTGGTTCGTGCCAATGGTTTTGTGAGAATGTCCGCATACATTTTTCATTGGGAATATACTCCATCTCCACCTGTTCGTTTTCAACACAATTGCGAATGAAATGAAACCTCGTGTGAATGTGTTTACTCCTTCCGTGAAAAACGGGATTCTTTGTTAGTTCGATAGCAGACTTGTTATCAACCCTAAGAACCACCTTCTCTTGCGTCTTGTTCATAATTTCTCCAAGCAAATCCTGAAGCCATATTGCTTGACAAGCAGCCGCGGTAGCTGCCATGAACTCTGCCTCACAAGATGATAAAGCAACGGTATCTTGCTTTTGCGAACACCAGGTTATCGGAGATAACCCATAGTAGAAAATGTGACCAGTTGTGCTTCTTCCATCATCCGGATCAACATTGTGACTACTATCACTAAAACCAATGATTCTGTTTTGACCCATCCTCTCGTACTTAATTCCGTATCCCGTTGTTCCTCGTAAGTACCTCGAATCGTTTAATTGCATGACCATGTGATTCTCTTGGACTTTGCATGTATCGGCTAATAACTCCAACCGAGTATGCCATATCGGGTCTTGTTTGCAAGAGATATCTAAGGCATCCAACCACCTTTCGATATTGTGTAGGGTCGATTTGGGTTCATCTTGACCTTTGACAATTTGGTTCCGGGTCCATGGGAATGTGAGTTGGATTGCAATCTTGTAAACCGACTTCCTTTGAATCGTCGAGCATAGGCTTCTTGGTTTATCGTAATCCCCGATTCTTCTTGCTTGACTTCAATGCCCAGGTAGTAAGTCAATCTTCCAAGATCCGACATCTCGAAGTTCTTGGACATCTCGAATTTGAACCTTTTGATCATGTTCAAATTTGTACCTGTGACAAACAAATCATCAACATAAATTGCTAAAATTAGCAAGTTAGTTCCTTCTCGCTTCCGGTACACAGATGGTTCTTTCAAGCACTTGTGAAATTTCAACCCCTTCAAAATTCCATCAAGCTTCGTGTTCCATGCTCGAGGTGCTTGTCTTAGACCATAAAGTGCTTTGTTAAGGCGATACACTTTATGCTCGTTGCCCTTCCTTATATAGCCTTCCGGTTGTGACACATAAACGGTTTCCTTCAACTCTCCGTGTAAGAAATCCGTTTTGACATCTAAGTGGTGAGTTCCCACCCGTTTGTTGCGGCTAAGGCAATGAGAAACCGGATAGTTTCGATTCGAGCTACCGGTGCAAATACTTCTTGAAAATCAATACCAGGTTGTTGCACGTACCCTTTAGCAACCAACCTTGCCTTGTATTTGATGATGGTGCCGTCTGCATTTTTCTTCAGTTTGAACACCCATTTGAGTCCAATCACCTTCACCCCCATAGGCTTGTTCACAAGAATCCAAGTGTTATTCTTGTTGATCGAATTGATCTCTGCATTCATGGCTTTGACCCACTCTGGTTCTTTCTTCGCCTCTTCAACCGATACTGGTTCGTCATTGGTTATTAGGAGAAGTTCATCAAGATTATTAAGGTTAAGCACAAAATCTTGCAGTCGACTTGGAAGTCTCTTTGTTCTCGTGGGCCTTTGGTTTTGGACATTGTTCACGTTATTGTTGACCGGACTTGGTTGCTCGTTGTCTTGAACCTGCACTCCGTCTTCAATCTCGTGATCCGATTCATTTGGTTCAGTTTGATCATTACTTACATCATCTCCTTGGTTTATAGACTTATCTTCTGGATAGTCCCATGGAACTATGAATGATCCCGGTTCTTCATTGTCGGTGCCTGCTTCTTTTTCTCAATCCCACCATTTGGTCTCGTTAAAAATAACGTCTCGACTTACAATTATTTTTTGTGTAGCCGGGTTAAAAAGCCGATAAGCTTCGTGCCGGTTCGGAACCAAGATGCACTAGTGGTCTTGATCTTGCATCCAACTTCTTGAGATTCACGGTTCAACTTTCACATATGCTAGACACCCAAAGATCTGAACATTCTCCAAATTCGGTTTCTTTTATACAACTTCTCATACGGAGTTGTATCACCAAGGACTCTTGTGTAAACGCGGTTGATCAAATTTGTAGAGTGTCTTCTGACTTCTCCCCACAGATAATTTGGAACATGCATCGCCTTCATGATACCGTGTCATGTCCATGAGTGTTCGGTTTCTTCGTTCCACAATTCCATTTTGTTGTGGTGAATATGGGGCGATGGTATCGTTTGATTCCATTTATATCACAAAGGAATTAAACTCGAGCGAAGTAAACTCTCCTCCTCGATCACTTCGAAACACCTTCAAAGACTTTCCGAGCTCCTTCTCCGCCAAAGCTTTGAATTTCTTGAAGTGTAAAAATGCCTCGCTTTTCTCCTTCAAAAGAAAAGTCCACATATATCGTGAATAATCATCAATTAGTGTGAAAATGTACCGATTTTGACCTTTCGTTGACGGTGTGATCGGACCGCATAAATCACCGTGAACGAGCTCCAATGGTCGTGTTGCTTTGTACGTCGTCATCAATGGAAATGACTTTCTTGTTTGCTTGCCCACCAAACAAGATTCACACAATTGATTCTCATTTTTTAAATGAGGTAACCCTTTGACTAGACCTTTCTTGGACATCTTTTTCATTGACTCGAAATTGATGTGCCCAAGTCTTGCATGCCAGCGCCACGTGTCTTCACCTAGTCTTGAATGAAGGCAAATAGGTACTCCAATTGTTAAATTTATTTTATAAAGGCGGTTTGGAGTTCTTTGTACCTTCATCAATAAGCGATTGTCGACATCATGCATCGTCAAATAGTCATCTTTCATCCGAATATCACACCGGCTTGATTGCTTGTCCGAGGGCGAAAATATTATTTTCAAATCCGGTATGAAATAAATCTCCGTCATCAATCGTTGTTGCCCCGATTTTCCTTGGAAAAGAATAGACCCTTTCCCTTTAATTTCGACACACAATTATCACCGAATTTCACCTTTCCGGTTATTCCTTCGTCGAGTTCGGAGAAAACGATCGATTTCCGTCATGTGATTACTTGCCCGTTGTCCAAATACCACACATCTTTTTCTTGTGCGTTGTAACGAGACGGTATCACATTCTTTTCGTTCAAAAATACTGTCTCGTGTAAAAACACAGTTTCATCAGTATCTTCTTGCTCCGTAAAATTGCTTTCTTGGAATTTTTGGAGTCGGTCCGGACATTTAGACGCGTAATGGCCTGATTTATCACATCTGTAGCAAATAATCTTCGACATATCCTTTTTCTGGTTTCGGTTTGAGTCGGAATTGAAATTGGGTTGATTATTGGGTTTAGACTTGTTGGGTTTATAATTATTTTGGGCTGACTTTGACCCAGATCCACTAGAACCGGATCCAACACCATTAATAAAACCCTCCCTTTTATTATTATCTCCCCACTTTCCCTTTCCCTTCGATCCAGACGAACCAGAAACACCACCAGACCCTCCACCACTCCGGCCACCACTGCTCGATCCACCACCAACATTAAAACGAGTAAACAATACCTTCTGTTGCTCGTCTCCACCATCATCTCCACGAATTCTTTCTTCGTAAGCCTTCAATCGGCCGACGACATCTTCAAATCCCACGGTCTTTAAATCGAGCACCTGCTCGAGAGAAGCAACAAGGTGGATAAATTTTCTGGGCACCACCTTCAACAGCTTTTTCACAAGCTTCGATTCATCAATTGTTTCTCCGAGTGAAGCGGACTTCGAGGCTATTCCGGCGAGTTTTCCGGCGAAAACATCAATGGTCTCGGTCTCGTGCATCTTCAACCGATCAAACTCAGAGTTTAAAGTCTGCAACCTTGCTTCCTTCACTCTATCTGCTCCAACATAACGAGCCTTGATCGATTCCCACAAAGACCCCGGACTATCGACATCACCAATCGCATTATGAGAGTTTCGAGGATTGCTTGGTACAGCAAACCCATCGCCAGTTGTTTTCTCTTCATCATTCATTCGCATTCTGGTTCGATTGTTAACCAGGCTTTGTGTATTCTGAGCACAACCTTCATTCGTAGGGCCCAGACAGTGTAGTTGGTAGATGATAGCATTGGACATGCTACGGTGGTTGTCCCGACCTCCTTCACCCTCACCGGTGTAGGACCTGCTGCGTCTTCAACATCTGACATGGTTCAAGAAAACACCAGGTATGTATTTCAAAGCCCCTTCTCAAGCTCTGATACCAATTCAAGATTGGATTGTATAAACACACAGATAATCAAAATAACTCTTTGATTGATAATAGGAAAATAGCTCAAAACCTATTACATGTTATACAATACTTTGTATGTGTTTGTGGTGGTGTACTAAACTCAAAGGAAATGCTTCTATTTATAGGCTTCAACTCTTCACAAGTAGCAAGCAACTTGCTTATCTTCAACTTGCATAATCTGTATAAAATCTTGGATAAGATTCCATATCTTTCTCAAGTTGCATATCACTATTCAACATTCTTACTTCTTTGACTTAGAATTCCAACATAAATCACAATTTCAAACCTAAGGAGCACAGATTCATTAATTAGAGACAACATAACTAATGTTACCATCAACCAATTAAGTCAATGATGTATTCTTGTAACTGTAAATAAAGACGTAACGCGTCTGTTACCCTTAAGTACCATTAAAACTCACCGTCTTTGTTTATTGGTTAATTGAAGTTTGCTCATCCCAATTCACGTAGTTCTCTAATTTGCAAAGTATAATTCTATTCTTGACTTTTATAGAGCAACAATTTACAATTGTAAGGCATCCGTATTAATTTATTTAATCGACGTATTAACATTGTCTCATAAAATTTAATATCTTATAGTTTGGATATTTAAGGATCTTAAAAAAAACAAAGTTTTCTTTTCAAATTTGGTAATGAGTTTTATAATAAATCCATGGTTAACAATATAAACGATGACATGCAATTCACTAAACAAAAGATTTGTTCAAGTGAATAGAACGTTAAAACAACAACAAATAGTATGCTTATAAAGATATAAACTAATAAAATTACAATCAGTTGAGCAAAACTAATAAACATCAAGTTGGTTAATTAGTTAGTATTCATAAAGAATCATATTAATAGTTAATTTTTTTTAAGTGATCCAACATCATGATATACACCAACGATTAAAAATCAATAAGTAACACAATATCATAAACACCTATGTTTTGTTCAATTTGTATTTTATTATATATATTCAAATTTGAGCCACATTCATTTGCCATACACGTACCTTATTTTAAGTTTAAAATAGCAATAAAATCATATAAAAACTATCATAACCGATGTTTCAATAACATAGAACGAGCACAATAGAAGGGTTTCAGACGTACCGTGGAATACGAGAGAAAAGAAGCAATAACAAACACTTAGAGCGTGCTGATAACGTGTTGTGAACAAGAATTGGGAGAATGAAAAGTATTCTTCAATTAATCATAATGTAAGAGATACAAAGGGTATATATAGATGAATATTAGGGTAAAAACCCTAATAGCTAATTGGGCCATAGGCCTCTTGTGGGTTATATGGGCATCCACATAATATTATTCATAACAATGCATAATTAATTATATATTATGCTGATCAAAAGACTTATGTCATAATGGTATTTCAAGTTGTATGACAATTTCTCAATTAAATGATTGTGGGTTCTGTTAGTATATATTTTGTATTGGCCTTAAGCCCGCATTCTAGATTAGTCCATAAACACTATATGTGGAATATGAAATACACGAAACATTATTCTTCATAATGATACATATATAGTGTTTATGGACTAATTTAAAATACGAGCTTGAACCCAATACTATATACATATTAATAGGTTTAAGTCTTGCTTAAAATGTGTGAGATAGATTTGTGATGAAAATATTATAAGAAAGTTAGTTGTAATTTCATAAATGTATGTTAAGCTGGTTGAGAAAAGTTATTTGTAAAGCATGAGTGGTTATTTTTGAAGAAGTAACAGCATTATAAATGTCACAAGTTAAATGTAACTCTTGATATTATATTTAAGCCTTTTTAGAAAAGAAAGACATAAAAAGAAAATGTTCACCAACACGTACGCGTTTCGCCATTGGAGGTTTCTTTGTTTATATTTGGTTTTGTTTTTAAGTATATGCGATATTTATTGTTGTGAAATTTTAAAATAAGATTAAAGAGATTGAGGAAAATGGGAGAATTATCGTTGTTACCGGTGATTCTAAAGGTTACAAACGTGTAATATTTATAGGCTAAATAAGTACTTGTGAAACGTTAGTGAGCTAGTAATATAATAGTGAATATACATAAGTTAATAATAAATGTTTGCAACATTTTTTTTAGATATTCACAGTTTATTATTGCTATAAATTACCTCATTAAAAACCTTTTAAAAAAAAACTCAATGAGATAAAAAAGAACATGATGGAGGAGAAGAGTGAAGTGCGAATAGTGCTCATTCTCAAATGTATAGATGTTTCAAACGTCAAAAGTCAATCTTTCAAACCAGTTGCTCAGACATTTTTGTCGGCAAATATTTTGTTTTAAAATCCACGGAATAATTGATGCGATGAATAAGTCTTGCAAAAATGACAAATATGTGTGTAACTTCCAACCCAATACAGGCTCGGATTACGGTAGGGGCAACATGGGCCAGTGCACAGGGCCCAATTATTTGGAGGGGCACCAATTCTTTTAAAAAGCCCAATTCATGAATAGATTTGATAGGCCAAATTAGAAGTCCAGTTGAAGCTTTTTACATGACGTTCATTAGTTGTATACATAGTATTATTGGGATTACTATGGAGGTCTTTATATATCCATTCGAGTATTTTACGTTCCACAAACAAGAAAAAAAAAATACATAGCTTTGAACCATTTGTAACACATAAGCTAAAACTTCCACTTATTTACATTGTATTTTTAATTGAGATCTTTAATTTGTTAGGAATTTGAAAATCACCTATTTAGTTATCCGATTAGTGATTAGAATTGATGCTGCCCAGTGCCATGTGATCACTTTTATGTATAAATTTAAATTGATAAACAATACATCTAAGTTAATAGAAGGCCTCTCGCCACGATTTTTTTTTTTTTTTTTTTTTTTGCTTGTTTGGTTAGTTTTAGTAGTACTCTAATGTCATAATCTGTTAATCTACTAATTTAGTTATCATATGAAGTAATGCTCAGTAATCATATAGGTTTATTCTTTATTAGTAATTTAGTGAATTAGAGTGATAATTTATGAATGATTTATGTACCGCATTGTTGTAGTTGTTACATAATGTCGATTATAATGACATGGTGAAAAACTTTGCTTCGGAAAATGGCAGTAGAATTGTACTATTCATACAATAAATGGTATTTGTAATACTATTTTTTGATATTTATAACTTTTTTAAGCATCAATTAGTATATTTGAATATTTGTAACTTTATTTTTAGCACTGATAACGAATGTCTTACTAGTAAATTTTTTCTTTAAGGGGGCCTTTTAATAGTTATGGCACAGGGTATCCAAAATCCCGGGACGGCCCTGAGCCAATATAGAATGAATTGGTTGGAAAGTATATATTGCTAATATCAGTATTATAAGAGAAAAATACATTTCCGTGATGCATATTAATTAATAAAGCATCAGTTACATTTGTGACATTTGTGTATAGTACTTGAGGTCCAATAAGTTCTTTTAAACATGTGCAAAAGCAATACAAAACATGACTAATTAAAACATATAACTCAAAAAGGGGTATGAAGGGGGACCATTATAACAACTCTATATCTTATGGTGTTTAGACCTATATTTAGTGACTTTATTCTAAATTGAACAATTATAAACACGATTTAAGATCATTTGAGAAGAAAAACTTCTTTACATACTAAATGATCAATCTCCACATTCTATTTTTATTAGATCTAATGAATGAGATTAATCTCAATAACTAAAAAAACTCACTTTCATCATTTTTTTTTCAAATATAAATATCTTTCAAACTGTTAATCGTCAAGCGAAAAAAATATACCATTACGACGAGCATTTAATTATCTTTCTATAGATAGGCACTTTGATATACTTTCGACAAAAAGTTTTTTTTTCGTGTTTTTCACTTTTTTTTTTTTTAAAAAGGTTTTTTTGTTTTTTTACGTTACTGAAATTTGCATGAAAAAATAATATATGATTTAACACTAATTTGAATACCACATGTGATATTAGTGTTAAATCATATACGATAAAATGCCCGTCTATAGAAAGATAATTAAATGCTCGTCGCGATGGTGTAATTATTTTGTTAACAAAGAACTAAGTCAGTTTTATGAAATCATTGGAATCAGCCATCAAATAAGTGTTTCACGTACTCCTCAACATAATGGTGTAGATGAAAGACGAAATCGGACTCTTGTGGAAGCTGCGAGAACTATCCTAATCTATTCAAAGGTTCCAATGTTTCTTTGGGCTGAAGCCATTGCCACTGCTTGCTATACCCAAAACCGTTCCCTTATCCACACCACTCATGGAAAAACTCCATACGAACTAGTCCACAATCGAAAACCATATCTCTCTTTCCTTTGTGTATTCGGCACTTTATGCTATCCAACGAATGAAGGTTAAGATTTAGGAAAGTTGAGAGCTAAGGCGGACATTGGAGTTTTTGTTGGTTATGCACCAAACCGGAAGAGTTACCGAATCTACAACAAAATGGAAACTATTCACGTCACGTTCGATGAGCTGTCTGAGCAAATGGCTCCAGGACAATCCAGTTCTGGACCCGCACCTAAATTTTTGTCAAGTAATCCCATCAGTTTTTCTCTGGTACAGAATCCGTCACCTGCAGTTCCATATGTACAGATTTGAAGAAATTGTTTGATCGATGTTTTGATGAATACTATGAACCTTCTGCTCCTCAATTATATGAATACTATAAAACTTCCATAACAGTCAATAACGACCGATACTTTTCGACCCATCCCACAATTCTACTCCTCAACCAATGCTCAAATCCAAAACAACTCAAACAAATACACGCCCAAATGCTCCGTAACGGGCTGTTCTCCGATCCCTTTTCGGCATTTGCCCTTTCTGATTTTAGAGAAATTGATTATGCACATAAGGGGTGTGTTTGATGAAATTGCTAATTACCGAATGTGTATAGTTGGAATGTGCTTATTAGGGCTTATGCGTCGAGTGAAGAGGCGATTGAAAGATGTTTAAAAGGATGATTTGTGGATTGCCTAATAAGTTTACTTTTCCGTTTGTGATTAAAGCGTGTGCTGACCGTTAGGGGAGGTGTTTCATGGGATGGTTGTTAAGATGTCACTTGGTTCGGATGTTTATGTACTTAATTCTCTAATACATTTTTACGCGTCCCGTGTGGGTGGGTGTTTGTATAGGGTTTTTGTGAATATGCGTGTGAGGAATTCTATGATAACGGGTTTTGCACAGGGTGATTGTCCTAATGAAGCGTTGGAGTTGTTTCGTGAAATGCAAGGTGGGAGTTTGAAGCCGGATAAAGTGACGATGATGAGTGTGTTGACTGCTTGTACGAAAAAGTTGGATTTCGAGAATGGGAGATGGGTGCATTCTAATATCGAGAGGAATGGGCTTGGAGGGAGCTTGAAGTTGAATAACGCGTTGCTTGATATGTATACAAAGTGTGGAATGCTAAAACATTGTTTGAACAGATGCGTGAGAAGGATATTGTGTCGTGGACAACTATGTTAGTTGGGTAAGCGAAATCGGGGGACTAGGAAACATTTTGATATCATGCCTAGTCAAGATATATATATATAGCTGCGTGGAATGCATTGATCTCGGCTTGTGAACAAAGTGGTAACCCGAAAGAAGCATTGGCTATTTTCAATGAACTAAAAGTGAGCAATAAAGCGGTACCTGATGAAGTTACTTTAGTTAGTACTCTATCAGCGTGTGCTCAAGTGGGTGCTATGGATGTCGGTGGGTGGATCCATTTGTATATCAAGAAACATAGCCTTAATGTCACGGACTTGTCTCTACAAGGTCTCCCGTGCGGCACTTAGTCTCAACTAAGCTCAGCCTTGCTCGAATACTCAACGATGTATGTAACGAAAATAAACTTCAAAGATGGAACGAGTGGAATGTAAGGAATACTTTGTATTGCTTAGAGAACTCTTTACAAGGTAGCTTTACAAATGAACTTCCATGGATGAACTTTACAAATGAGGCATCACCTATTTATACTAGTCTATACAAGTTTCTACACTATTCCTTAGGAAGCTTCTAGCTTATGATATTTCCATAAGCTTCTAGTAAGCTTCTAGAACTTCCACTTATCTAATATCTTCCAAAAGCTTCCAAGATTATCCACCATCTTCCATGAGCTTCCAAAGTCTTCCAAGCTTATCCAAGGCCTTTCATGAGAAGTGTAGAATAATCCGGAATCCCGAACATACTTGTAAAAATAGGCGGGTCGTGACATCCTCCCCCACCTAAGCTCGCGACGTCCTCGTCGTGCCATCCTCGTGATACTTCTTGATCTTGTCTGCAAATTGCCACAACAAGTCTTCGGCTTCCCAACTTGCTTCACTCTCGGGCAAATTACGCCACTTGATCAAGTACTCCTTATAGCTTGGCACTCCTCGTCTCCGTATCGTACGATCCGACAAGATCTCATCAACCTCTCGATCGTACGAGGTAACAACTGCTGTTGGTTCCCGCTTGGACACCCCTCGTTCCGAGTCTTCCTCGTCCTTATGATAGGGTTTGAGAAGACTAACGTGGAAGACCGAATGAATCTTCAACTTGGGCGGTAGTTGAAGTCGATAAGAAACTTTTCCAACACGTCCAATCACCGGGAAAGGGCCTTCATACCTCCGTATCAAGCCTTTATGCACCTTCCTTAGTGATTTGAATTGTTGAGGCAAGAGTTTCACCATCACTTGATCTCCTACCTCGAACTCAACGTGTCTTCTTTTTCCATCCGCCCACTTCTTCATCTTCTTAGCCGCTTTATCCAACGAAGCCCGGGCCAAGTCCGCTTGCTCGTGCCATTCCTTCAATCTTGGCTCGAACATCCTTGGCCACTCCTTCCATAGGCTTGGCCTTCGAGTTTACCGGCTTGAACGTCCCACTCCCTTTCGTAGTGCTAATCCTTAGCCGTTTGGCTTCATCAACCGACACGAAATTATGAGTGGCACCGGAATCTACTAGAGCACGTACCTTGGTTCCATTGATGGTTGCTTCCACAAATTGCAATCCTTTCCCTATGACTTTTGGCACCTCCGTCTTGGCCTTGATTGCATTCAAAATCCTCATCGAGCTCATGCATCCACCATCACTTGGTCCTTCGTCTTCATGAGCCATCATTCCATTAAGGCTTGCTTTCTTGGGGCAATCTCGAGCTCTATGAGGTCCGTCACATATGAAGCATCCACCACTCTTGAAGGCCGTCTTTATTTCCTTGTTCTTTCCGGTGGGTGGTTTACGTGTATTGTCGGGCTTTGCTTGAGCGACTTTCTCTCCCCCACCTTTATCGTGGCTCACCTTTCGATCCTTCGGCTTAGACGTTTCTCTTCTCGAACTAAAGTCGATCAGGCCCTCGGCATGGGCGATAGCCGAGTGAGGTCTTGAACTCCACGCTCTCTAGCTCCGTCTTAGCCCATCCTTGTAAACCATCGAGGAAATAAAAGAGAGTCTTGTTCGGAAGGTCCGGAATCTCCAAGGTTAGTGTAGTAAATTCCTTAACATAATCCCGGATCGTTCCGGAATGCTTAAGTTTACGAAGCCGACTCTTTGCTTCGTTCTTAGCATTCTCGGGATAAAATTGCTTCTTAAGTTCCGCAACAAAATCAGCCCAAGTATCGATAGTACACGTACCTCGCTCGATATCTCCATATCGACGTCTCCACCATAATGCCGCGGTATCCTTCAAGTATCGGGTCGCCATCTTGATCTTGGTGTCATCATCCGTAATGTTGACGCCCTCCAAGTATTGCTCCATCTCCCATAAGAAATCATCAACCGCCCTAGCTTCTCGCTTTCCCACGAACGGTGATGGTTTAGGAACATCGATCTTCGGAGCATTATTACCACCGTTGCCACCTCCATTCGCCATGGATCGCTTGCATAACACTACATCAGCTTGCAAGTCTTCGATGGTCTTCTCAATGTTGGAGATTTTGCCTACGAACATCTCTTTTAGGCCATTGATTTCACGCTTAAATTCACCGTTAAGCGTATTGATGACCTCCCGAAAGTCATCCTTCATGGTCATAAACTCGGTGTCTAGACCATCCAAGCCCTCAACTTGGGTCTTCAATTCCAACACAGATGTCTCAACACCCGCTAATCTCTTATCAAAGCTCGACATAACGTCCTTAGACGCACCTCTCTTCTTCGGGTCTTGACGCTTATCGTCGCGACCTTGTCTCTCGTCAATGACCGCACTTCCACTAGCACCAATCTTCTCGGTCTCGTTTGCCATCGCCTTGAATCAACCTGTCTCTGATACCACTTGTCACGGACTTGTCTCTACAAGGTCTCCCGTGCGGCACTTAGTCTCAACTAAGCTCAGCCTTGCTCGAATACTCAACGATGTATGTAACGAAAATAAACTTCAAAGATGGAACGAGTGGAATGTAAGGAATACTTTGTATTGCTTAGAGAACTCTTTACAAGGTAGCTTTACAAATGAACTTCCATGGATGAACTTTACAAATGAGGCATCACCTATTTATACTAGTCTATACAAGTTTCTACACTATTCCTTAGGAAGCTTCTAGCTTATGATATTTCCATAAGCTTCTAGTAAGCTTCTAGAACTTCCACTTATCTAATATCTTCCAAAAGCTTCCAAGATTATCCACCATCTTCCATGAGCTTCCAAAGTCTTCCAAGCTTATCCAAGGCCTTTCATGAGAAGTGTAGAATAATCCGGAATCCCGAACATACTTGTAAAAATAGGCGGGTAGTGACATTAAGCTCAGTTGTCATCTTGCAACCTCACTGATTGATATGTATTCAAAGTGTGGTGATCTAAACAAGGCTTTAGAGGTGTTCAGTTCTGTTGATAACAAAGACGTGTTTGTTTGGACTGCGATGATTGCCGGTCTTGCAATGCATGGTCATGGAAGAGATGCGATAGATTTGTTCAAAGAAATGCAAGAATCCAACATCGGATCGAATGGTGTCACTTTCACGAATTTACTTTCCGCACGGGATTAGTGAAATAGGGTCGAAATTCTTCAAGAGAATGGAGCCCGTTTATGGAATTATCCACGGCATCAAACACTATGCTTGTATGGCGGATATTTGGGACCGGACGTGCGGGTCATTTAGAAGAAGCTATAGAGTTAATAAAGACAATGCCAATGGCTCCTTTGGCTTCGTTTGGGGCGTATTTGTTAGGTGCATGCAAACTCCATCTAAATGAAGAGGTTGCTGAACAAGCTAGTGCTCGTTTGCTTGAATTGGAACCATGGAACCATGGGGCATACGTGCTTTGTCTAATATATATGCAAAATTGGAAAAATGGGATAAAGTTGCTAAGTTCGAAAGCGTATGAAAGATGTTGGATTAAAGAAAGAACCAGGGTGTAGCTCGATTGAGGTTGATGGTAGTTTTAATGAGTTTATTGTTGGAGATAACACACACCCACAATCCAAAAGAATATATTCCAAGTTAAATGAGGTTTTGACAAGATAAAGTTAATTGGGTATGAGCCAAATAGGTCTCAAGTGCTTCAATGTGTTGAAGAAGAAGATATGCAAGAACAAGCGTTACATCTTCATAGCGAGAAGTTAGCTATTGCCTTTGGACTCATTAGTTTGAAAAGGGTCAACCAATTCGGGTTATGAAGAATCTTCGTGTTTGTGGGGACTGTCATACTGTTGCTAAGTTGATTTCAAAGGTTTATGACAAAGAGATTTTGCTGAGAGACCGTAACAGATTTCATCATTTCAAAGCAGGGACTGCTCATGTAATGACTATTGGTAACTGGTGAGTTTTCGATTTAAGAATTTGTACAAGGAGTTTGATAGATTATAGAACCTGGTCCATTATATAAGATGATTCTATATGATATAGAATTGTGAAAATCTGTATTAATATAATAATACTAATACTTTTGTTTAACTAAACACCAAATGTGTCAAATTGTTGATTTCCATTTTTTAACTGTTAATATCCATATTAGTTACTTATGATTAATAATGGTCAGTATGTCTACATGTCAACTCAACTCTCAAGAGAAACTCATTTCATCTGTTATCCCACCGAACCCACTCCGTTCGCCATCGTTGATTTTGCTGTGATCTGAGACTGGCTGAAGCGTCACATTTAGCAACAAATTTATAGCAACCACAAACCTAAAAATGGAGATTAATTAAACTGCAGAATGCAGAACACCATTTCCATTATGCTCACAAACTTCCAGACATAGTCATAGGTTCAAGTTCTCATTTGAGTAAAAATGTCTTGGCCCTAAACTGCATCACGATGCTCTACACTACTAATTTAGGATTCAGTCAACTCATGTGTGACGAGAATATCATTATACTGGTAGTTTGGCACGACACGAGTTACTTTTTCCATCGGTCGCCACGACGGGCCGAGACACCATCGAAGGTTTACGTCGGTCCGAGAAAACTTGGTCTCACGACGAGCCGAGGAATCTTGGTCGCCGTGGTAGCCTTTGTCGGTCTACGACGTGCCTAGGAACCAATCGGGAAGGTCTACGACGGCCGAGAAACCTTGGTCGAAGGTCTACGACGTCGAGAAACCTTGGTCGCTTCGGGACAGGTCTACGTCGGGTCGGGGAACGCTGGTCGCTTCAAGGGCTGCTTCGGAGGAGCCATGGTCGGTCTACGTCGGGTCCGAGGTCGCTCTGGAAACCTCATATCGTCTAGGCAGTCCCCTCACCCTTCTCGAGCACCAAGGCAAGCTAGTCACCCCCTCACCTTGGTACCCCCTATATATACTTATTGGACAAAAACTTAAGTGACAGGAGCAGACATTGATTTTACGGCGGTCATATTGGTCGCTCTGACGGCCTAGGAACCATCGGGGCGATTCGTCGAGCCTAGGAATCGTCGGGCCACGTTACGTCGGCCTAAGAAACTCGGTCTCCGACGTCGGGGAACCTTAGTCGTTTCGGATCAGGCCTAGCCGTTCTCGTCGGCCTAGGAATCGTCGGGCCACGCCACGTCGGCCTAGGAAACTCGGTCTCGACGTCGGGGAACCTTAGTCGCCGGATCGAGCCCAGCCGTTCTCGTCGGCCTAGGAATCGTCGGCCACGTTCGTCGGCCTAGAAACTCGGTCTCACGACG
>CM040244.1:3422121-3424621 GCA_022545495.1 Chrysanthemum lavandulifolium
AAAGAGATTAGCGGGTGTTGAGACATCCGTGTCGGAGTTGAAGACCCAATTTGAGGGCTTGGATGGTCTAGACACCGAGTTTATGACTATGAAGGATGACTTTCGGGAGGTCATCAATACGCTTAGCGGTGAATTTAAGCGTGAAATCAATGGCCTAAAAGAGATGTTCGTAGGCAAAATCTCCAACATTGAGAAGACCATCGAAGACTTGCAAGCCGATGTAGTGTTATGCAAGCGATCCCTGGCGAATGGAGGTGGCAACGGTGGTAATAATGCTCCGAAGATCGATGTTCCTAAACCATCACCGTTCGTGGGAAAGCGAGAAGCTAGGGCGGTTGATGATTTCTTATGGGAGATGGAGCAATACTTGGAGGGCGTCAACATTACGGATGATGATATCAAGATCAAGATGGCGACCCGATACTTGAAGGATACCGCGGCGTTATGGTGGAGGCGTCGATATGGAATGTCGGCGAGTGCGTGTACTATCGATACTTGGGTGATTTTGTTGCGGAACTTAAGAAACAATTTTACCACGAGAATGCTAAGAAGCGAAGCAAAGTCGGCCGTAAACTTAAGCATTCGGAACGATCGGGATTATGTTAAGGAATTTACTACACTAACCTTGGAGATTCGGATCTTTCCGAACAAGACTCTCTTTTATTTCCTCGATGGTTTGCAAGGATGGGCTAAGGCGGAGCTAGAGGCGTGGAGTTCAAGACCTCGCTACGGCTATCGCCCATGCCGAGGGCTTGATCGACTTTAGTTCGAGAAGGAAGCGTCTAAGCCGAAGGATCGAAAGGTGAGCCACGATAAAGGTGGGGAGAGAAAGTCGCTCAAGCAAAGCCGACAATACGTAAACCACCCACCGGAAAGAACAAGGAAATAAAGGCGGCCTTCAAGAGTGGTGGATGCTTCATATGTGATGGACCTCATAGAGCTCGAGATTGCCCCAAGAAAGCAAGCCTTAATGGAATGATGGCTCATGACGACGAAGGCCCAAGTGATGGCGGATGCATGAGCTCGATGAGGATCTTGAATGCAATCAAGGCCAAGACGGAGGTACCGAAAGTTGTAGGGAAAGGATTGCAATTCGTAGAAGCAACCATCAATGGGACTAAGGTACGTGCTCTAGTAGATTCCGGTGCCACTCACAATTTCGTGTCGGTTGATGAAGCCAAGCGGCTAAGGATTAACACTACGAAAGGGAGTGGGACGTTCAAGCCGGTAAACTCGAAGGCCAAGCCTATGGAAGGAGTGGCCAAGGATGTTCGAGCCAAGATTGGAGAATGGGAAGGACGGTTGACTTGTCGGTGGTCCCGATGGATGATTCGATGTGGTTCTTGGGTTGAGTTCCTCGATAAGTACGAGCTTTCCTATGCCATTTGCTAATTCTTTATGTATCCTAGATGGTGGAAAGACTTGCATGGTTAGCACGAACGGGATTCTAAGTGTGGAGTAAAGACCCTTTCGGCCATGCAATTCAAGAAAGGGTACAACAAGAGCGAGCCTTGTTATTTGGCGGTATGAGGCTAGGCCGGATGGCGAGTCGGGCAAAGTGGAGATACCGAAAGAGATCGAAAGAGTTCTTGATGAGTTCAGGGCGTGATGCCCAAGGAGTTGCCTAAGAGACTACCACCTAGGAGGAGGTGGATCATACCATCGAGTTGGAACAGGGTTCCAAGCCACCCGCCAAAGCCCCTTACCGAATGCCACCACCGAGTTGGAGGTTGCGTAAACAACTCAAAGATCTTACGGATGCGGGCTATATTCGACCCTCGAAAGCCCGTATGGTGCGCCGGTGCTATTTCAAAGAAAGAAGGACGGATCCTTGCGGATGTGCATAGACTACCGGGCACTTAACAAGGTAACAATTAAGAACAAGTACCCTATTCCTCTTATTGCAGATTTGTTTGATCAACTTGGAAAGGCGAGATACTTCTCCAAGTTAGACTTAAGATCGGGGTACTACCAAGTACGGATAGCGGAGGGAGACGAAACTAAGACGACGTGTGTCACGAGGTATGGTTCTTACGAGTTCTTAGTAATGCCTTTTGGCTTAACTAATGCTCCCGCTACTTTTTGCACCCTTATGAATAAGTTATTTCACCCGTTCCTTGATAAGTTCGTGGTGGTATACTTGGACGATATTGTTGTTTATAGTCATACCTTGGAAGAGCATGTCTTGCATTTGAAGCGGTGTTTCAAGTGTTACGAGAAACGAGCTTTATGTAAAGTTGGAGAAATGCTCTTTCGCCCAAGGCGAAGTCGAGTTCTTGGGACACAAGATCAAAGGCGGGGATTGATGATGGATGGGGCAAAAGTAAAAGCTATCCAAGAGTGGGAACCACCAACCAAGGTAGCGGAGATTCGATCTTTTCTTGGCTTGGTGAACTATTATCGAAGGTTTATCAAGGGTACTCCATAATAGCATCTCCCTTGACGGACCTATTGAAGAAGAACAAAGCTTGGACTTGGGACGAAAAGTGCCAAGCGGCAT
>CM040244.1:3429621-3439621 GCA_022545495.1 Chrysanthemum lavandulifolium
ATAGTATCTTAACAAGCGTTAGGTAAAACTTGAGCCCGAAAGGTCTTAAGTCTTCAAATCTATTTTGTAAGAAGAAGAATAAGTTACATTATAACTATATAATATGAAGAAAAAAAAGAACTACAAGCGGCTAAAGAAATTTTAAATAACTGTTCATCCATTAGGATCATAACAAAGCCGCTAGCTTTGATGGATTGTTGTTGGAATTATATTGATTCCAAAGAGATGTTATTTTGACTTTTATATTCAATTTACCTTTGTCAAGATTAATTTCTTGAAGAGGAGTGATTTTGTTTGTCATACCGCAAAGAAGAAAAAGAAAACATGAAGATTTGTTGACTTTTATTGAATGAGCAATGACTTTTATTGATAGGCTGCGATAAATTCGATGGAACAAAAAAGCGGCCTTTGAATTCGATAAATTTTATTGATAACTGTGATAACTTCGATAGAATAAAAAATACTGGCCTTTGAATTGAGTATATATAAGGTGTAAAGTCGTTTAATCGTGGGTTTTTAAGAATTGAAATACAATACAAATTCGTATTGTATTAGGAAGTCTATAGTTTTTACTAAAATTTACATTCCAGTCCAAGAATATGAAAAAAGTTATTTAAAAAAAACAAAAACTTATGCTTTAGTATCTTATTATGCAAATCAATGACCGTTGTGGTGTATTACACTCTCAAACTAACATTAATATTTATATGAAAGTACCTATTCCTCGTTCGATTGTGGTACATCTATGTTACGATAATTTCGTTATCTTCGAATCTTCCTCAACTTCGAGATCGCAACCAAAAGGCGTCTTCAAGTGCCTTGGAGCTCTCTCTTGTTTAGCAATCATTTTCTTATATCAGATCAACTATTGGATGTCCTTCCTCAGTTGCTTATGCTCATTCATAACCTTTCTTGATTCGACACCAACTCGAATTTCAACTTCACCTTTCCTGAATAAACAAACACCATCACAACAGGTAAAAGGTGATCAGAGGACTGAGATAACGACTCCTATAAGTGGCAATATGAGTGAATCAATAAAACCTAAACAAACAATCAAGAACAACACCATTGATAAAGAATCCATGGTATTATCCTATTTTGACGTGTTCCAATATCATTGGCTTGCATTTGCTATAACGGCCAAAACCTCAAAAAGAAAGGTACTTGAGAACATGATCACTGAAGACTATTTTACTAAAGACACGGTAACTACAACATACACACAAAGGCAATTTTCCCACAACATGAACCAATCACTGAATCCTTTTAACATACATACCATGATTACTTCATCAAAAACAACACCAGAAAGATGGGTGGTATCTTTCGTACCTCTGACACCAACCATACCATGGGACAACCACTTCAACCATCCTTGGGGTTTGCTTAAAGGTTGATCATAGCTCCAACAACAAAGGCTGAATCCACCAAGAATTGCTATATATGAGTAGTTTCAGTAGGAAGAATAAGTAAAATCCAAAAGCTACATGTTTATACAACAAAGAATAAAAGGCATACCACTCATAGCGCATAATAGATAGCATATAGTCACAAACTTACAATGGTCAAAATCATACCTGAATTGAAGCTCAAGCGCAACAACAGTCTCATAGATGCTATCTACATGTGGGCGAGTTCCAAAACAATTACATCACTGACTGGCTTATCAGATATCTCTAAATAATATGTAACCTATGATAAGCCGTCTGTAAGCGTTCACTATTTAGATACTCTTTCAAGTATATATACATTATAACAATTTCAATTACTGATCAAAATCAATTTATTCACAACTTCTCATATATTTCCAACTTTATATAAAGATTTCATGCCCATTTGAGCCATTGGTAAGTGTTATTAGACGGGTTTCCTTTGGTTCCATTTTTCACCATCATTTCTTCAACTTTAAACCATCAATTACAATTATTAATTCAAATGGAGATTTCCATGATCCCAGCAAACTAATGTATATAAAGACTTCTTGACGAAGCCCTTGACGATTAAATCTTTTGGGGGGTGATTATTTTGTTTGAGTGATTACGGTTGCTAATGTATATGATCTTCACACAAGGTGAGTTTTGTTGTAATAGTTTTAATTTTAAAACAGTAACCATTACACAGCTCTATCATCAAACACTAAGCACACAATTTACAAATCTTTTATATAATATCATCAAAACCCATAAAGGATATCAGATGATTGATGTCTACTATATTAATGTATCGAACTTTATACCAAGAATAATGAATTGGTACATACCTTGAAAGACTATATCAATTAAATGGAACAAAGAATAAACAAACAGATCAAATTGTGTGCTAAGGTTTGGACGTTTGGTTATCTTTTGAAGAATGGTGGATGAATGTGTTGTGATGCTAAGGAGTGCGGTTTTTTTTTTTAAAGTTACATTCTTCCCTCGATTATGAACAAATATCGTAGAAACCCATGTGTATTTTTACTTTTTGACATATGAGTACAAAACGCTTTTTAAAATTTATTAGGCAAATTAGGAAATAATTAGCTTTTATTATTTTCTACATCTAAAAATAAAATCTAATTAAAAAAATTATTACTTAATAAGGAATGAATTGATTTTTTTGAAATGAAAAATTCCCAAGAAGGGTTTTGTTTTATTATATAAAAGATATCTAATTTTTTGTAAATAATAAATTATTAAATCCTTTAGTTAATCAATATCAATATATATATTATATACTTAATTTAATTAAAACTTTTAAATTTGAAATCGTTTATATGCATCGTTATCATTATTGTATATTAACATATTATTTTACGTATATACTTTTACATCGATATTCTTATTTCACCTTTTATGGAAATTAATTTTCTAAAAAAAACAGATAAAATAAGAGCTATATATAACATACAAAATGTTTGATACACATATATGTGGTGTGCTAAAAAGAGATGGAATATGATATACATAGGAAGCAAACTAATAAGATCATGCTAATGGGACGGAAAATCAACACACAGTAACCGAAAACAGAAACAACTGCAATTTTAGTCTGGGCTTTAACTTGGGCCAAACTAAAGACCGGGTCTAATAAAAAGACATATTTATAATATGCATACTGATTATACATATGCATGTGGTGCGCTAAAAACATAGAATATGAGATTCACGAAACCAACTAAACTGACCATGCCAGCGGAAGGAAAACAACACGATGAATCGAAAAAGCGAAACTGGGTCACACTAAAGACCGGGTATGGATAAACTGGCGTGGTTTGGCCCAAACATTGAACCGGTCTTTGAATGGCGTAGGTGCAGTCGGACCCGGGTAGGACCGAGTATGGGCTTCATCGAGACATGCTTTTTCCATTCCATTCGGCAAAGACCAAGGAGAGGTCTCAGGCTTAGCCTAATTTGACCATCTCTATCATGGGTTATACCAATACATATATCTCTTACCTCTTATTATATTGAACTTTATATTGCTAAAAGATGATTTAACATATATTTCTTTCAATGTGTGATATTCGTTTCGTAAATGTTTGTTTCTTAACCCGGTCACCGACCGGGTATTAAACTAGTTATATTGGTTGATACAACGATAAATTATAATTCTTATTTAATATATTTTATATTAGATATACGAAAATGTTATGGTAGATAACTATCCTTATGATTTTATATTATATTATAATTAAGTTCTCATCTTAATAGTATAATAAGAATAAAATTAAAAAACACTTTTATTGATCAATATGAGCAATTTGTTGTCATCAGTTTTGGAAAAAAAAACTCACTAACTTATATATATATATATATATTTTTTCCATCACTAATTTGCACTATTTAGTCTCCAATAATAAAAATCTTACTAAACACTAATTAACTTATATAAAGATATTATACTTTGTAACCTTCAATTTAAGGAAAAAAATATCATTAATTTATGATTTTCACCATTTAACTAAAAAAATTTCAACATGTTATTAATTTCTCTTTTTCTTTTCCAAATATTAAAACTGATTTGTACTTTATCGACTTTCATTTAAGACAAACTTCGACTTTCAAATAAATACATATACAAACAATAAATTTAAAAAGCTTCAAACATAAACTAATTTTATTAGTATTAGTTATATGTACTAAATAAACCAATCAATGATTCACAAATGTTTTTTTTTAACAAATATCATCTTTAATTTATATTGTCTTCTTTCTACTATATATATGTAGAGAATATATATTAATTCTGAATATAAAGTCACATCAAAATTTTAAAACTGTATGCCGTATTAAATTTACACTATTCGTATATATACTTAGATTAAATTAGGAAAACTATACGTTAACTTACAATTTTGATGAGTGTATAGACCAGAGATATCATTATGCATCAAACTATTTAAAACATTTAATATATTATTTTAACCTACCATATGTATACACGAGATTAAAATCTAATAAGTATAATTCGTATGTTAAATAAATAATGATTTAACAATGTTTGCAATGCTTTAAATATATAATATTTTAATATTTAATCATTTAACATGTAATAAGACACATCTAATCTATACGAATTTAATTACAAAATATCAATGCTTATAATAATTTTAAATGGGAAAATTACACGTATATCCTTCGCGAAGTTGATATTACATGATATCATACCGTTTTGTAATTACATAAATATCCTTCCCAAACTTTTAAATTCTCATTTATATCCAAAAATTAATTAAATAATACTTATACTAATTATAAAATCTAAAATTATTATTTATCTTTTATTTAACAACTAATTGACTAATTTACCCTTCTACCTAATCACTTTAATTGACTCTTTCATTCTTTATGGTTTCATTTCCTGTAGCCTATTCATTTTCTTCATCTTCTAGTCTTGGTATCATCATTTCTCACAACCCAATCTGAAAACAAGTAGTAAGTTGTTTATATTTTCTTGAATTATGTTTAAGTTAATATTGAAAATAAAGATATGAGAAAACAACTTGTAGGTTTGTGAAACATGTGTGGTTATCTTTGATTTACATTCTAATATACGAACATAGTCATTCCATTTTAACGAACATACAAACAACTTGTTGATTAATTTATTCTCACATACAAACAACTTGTTGGCTTTATTCATTCTAACATAGGAATAGATTGTTATTAAGATATGCATGTTCTTTTTTTCATTTTAACGAACAGAGTATATGTATGTTCTTTTGCTTTGTTTGACATGAGTGAATATGAGTATTTTAGAATATTAAGAGGACAAACATGTAATATTTAGTGAAGGGTAAAATGGTTATGTATCTTGTTATATAAGAGGTAAATAACAATTTTATTAATAAAAAATAATATAAATATAATTTAATTGATTTTTGGATATATATGAGAATTTAAAAGTTTAGGAAGGATATTGACGTAATTACAAAAGTGAGAAGGACATTAATGTAATATCAAACTATTTAAAACATTTAATATATTATTTTAACCTACCATATGTATACACGAGATTAAAATCTAATAAGTATAATTCGTATGTTAAATAAATAATGATTTAACAATGTTTGCAATGCTTTAAATATATAATATTTTAATATTTAATCATTTAACATGTAATAAGACACATCTAATCTATACGAATTTAATTACAAAATATCAATGCTTATAATAATTTTAAATTGTAATATTTTATGTCTGTCCGTATGTATATACGGGTATAAAATCTAGTTTTATAATATATTGCCAAATTCAAAAAAATCATTCAAAACCAATTATTTCTATGGATGAGAGACATTCATAGTAATGTTGTAATCTTGTCATTTTCTTGTAGATTTTTTTTTTATGATCGACATTGTCTTCTAGATAATTCATCAAAACTTCAAAATATACACATATTTTTTTGCATGAAAACATGCAATAATTAAAGAATAATAGTACGTTTTGATGACTCAGCCATATACACACATTTTTTCGTGAAAACATACAAGATATGATGAATAATAGTACAATGACTCGGTAGACCAGTTGGTTCTTTCTTAATCCTGTCAATATTGTCTTTTGGATGATTCACAAGAGCATAGGCAACGGGTAGTGGTGGATTTGTGGTCGACATGCGTGGTGAGCCACCACGGACGCACACCACTGCGAATGGTCTGTGGTGGAGGTGGCGTGGTGGGTTCCGTCGTGTGGAGAACTAGCCGTTGGAGGTTTATAAAAAAAAAAATTGATTTTCAAAATTTTTTTTCCATCACATGACCGTTTTTAAATTTTAAAATTTTTTTGAACTTTACTTTTTATCTATATATATATACTGTATATACCTAATTTTTAAAACAAAACCACAAACAAAATATCTCAAACAACAACAAATCATAAAAAAAACCAAAATGTCGTTTCCATACCACTCGAACATTGATGCACTTGTGTCCGACGGTGACTCCGACGATGAAAAACTCATGAGACTTATGGCAGATTGTGTAGATTTGCTCAACAACGGTGAACCTCAACGTCCGATCAGGACTCGGAGGAGTATACGTAGAGATCGTGTGGGTGCAGACGCACGACTAATTCAAGATTATTTTGGAGATGCTACAACGTATCCGTTGGATTATTTCAGACGAAGGTTTCGGATGTAGAGAAGGATGTTCCAGCGCATAGTCAACGATATTAAAGAGTACACCGTTGAACCACTGCTGGCTCATTTTATGAGACAACGTTACGATAGTCGAGGTCGTACGGTTTTAGAACCATACAAAATGCGCCTCGACTATCGTCAGTGGCGTATGGTACAACTCCCGACTCATTTGGGACGAGTATCTACGGATTGGGGAAACAACGACTAGAGAGTGCCTTGACGATTTTGTAGGTGCATTTTGAACTTTATCCACTAAGTATTTGCGAAACCAACACATAAGATATACAACGTTTGTACAACAAACACGAAGAATGTCATGGTTTTCGGGGATGCTTGGAAGCATCGATTGCATGCGTTAGGCGTGGCAAGATTGTCCCACCGCGACGGGCGGGCGTCTTGCGGTGATCACGGACGCCCAACCATCATACTTGAGGCGGTTGCATCGCACGATTTATGGATTTGGCATGCGTATTTTGGGCGGTGGTTCAAATAACGACATCAACGTTCTTAATCAATCAAATTTGTTTAAGGACATTATTGACGATAGGGCTCGATTCTTCATTCCCGTCAGCGGATCGATTACCAAAAGGTTACTACCTTGCGGATGGGATTTATCCAGTGGGCGACCTTTGTTAAGTCGTTCACGTGTCCGCAAGATCCGAAAAATCAAAGTTCAAGCAATATCAAGAAAGTGCAAGAAAAGGCGTGGAGCGAGCCTTGAGTTCTTCAAGGTCGTTGGCATATAATTAAGCACCGGCAAGGCGCGTAAGCGTCAACAAGATTCGACGAATCATGTGCGCATGTGTTATATTACATAACATGAATGTTGAAGATGCGGAAAACTCCATAAGCCCCATCGAGGAAGACTATCTTGCCGATCCAAGTAACATCCCCACGAAGTTTTCAAGAAAGAATGACAATTCACGAGCGAACAAATAAAGAACTTGCGACCGAGGCGTACACCATGGACTACGACATGATCTCGTCGAACATATTTGGAGACTCCCATGAATTTATTTATTTTAGTATTGATCCACGTTTTTAGTATTGTAATCGTTTTTAATTTTTAGTATTTGTAATGTTTTTTATTTTTAATATTTTAGTATCATAATGTATTTTTCTTTTTATTTTTTAGTATAGTAATGTAATTTTTTTTATTAATTAAATGTGTTTTTTTTAAGCTTGGTATAGTATTTTTTTTATTATATAAGTTATTTTAAGTTTTAATGCTTAAATGATTAAATTAATTAAATGTTGAGGTGAGTCCTACATTAGTGATGAGTTTGTGGTGGTTTGTGGGTGATTTGTAGGATTGGTGGTGAAAGGAATCTTTCTGATGTGGCGCTGAGTAGGATCTGTGGTGATGGAGTGATGGATCTCCCATTGCCTATGCGCTCTAAGGGCGCTCGCATTGCCCTTGTGGAGGGCTCGTCGTTGCCTGATTATGGGATCAACCACGAGCACACACAACCATGTGTGTCTCATGATGAGGCTCGTGGTGGTGAGAGTCCCGTGATTGCAACAACGAACGGTTTTTTTTTGTTAGGATCATGTATGTATATAGGGGTGAGTTATTTTGAGAACTCTTATTTTTTTTGAGAATGGAGAAACCATTCTCGACCACACATTTTTTTTCATTTTCTCTCTCCTCCATAAACCACTAGTTTCATCTAATTCATAAAAAAACTTTTATCTCAAAAACGGTACATTGTTAGACGAAAAAATTATATGGGTGCGCTCGTAATGTCGTCCTCTTTCATTAGAGTGGTCATCTTATATACTTTCGACGATTTTTTAAATTTCATTTTTTTGGGGGTTTCAAATTTGTTGCGCGTACTTACACATGTGTAAATGAACTTTGCACATGTTGAAAATGAATGGATACTGATGCGGAGTAGCCCTTAGCCGAAAGGGCTTAGCCGTTCAGGGGGGCTTCGCCCTTATCGGTCGTAGACCTCAAGGAAATTTATAAAGGATAGGGGGCTAAACGAATTTGGGAATGATTTGGATTTAATGGGCGACGATCCAAGAGATGGTGGTGGTTGTATCTGATGCGGCTTCGCCATAAGGGTATTAATAAGGGGTGGTGGTGGGGTGATAGGTCATAGGGGTGATCGGTGATGGGGTGATCTACGACGGGCTCATACTTAGGCGCACGGACTTCGTTATCGGAGATGGTTTTATACATGTGAAAGCAAGGTTTTACACATGTGTAACCAATATTTTACACATGTGCGAGGTTTTACACATGTAAGTTACATGTGAAAGCGAGGTTTTACATGTAAAAAGCGCAAACACCCTACAACTTACACGTGAAAACAAGGTTTTACAAATGTAAAAAGCGAATTCCCAAAAAAATTGAAATTTTAAAAATCGTCAAAAGTATATAAGATGACCACTCTAATGAAAGAGGGCGACATTACGAGAGCACCCATATTTTTTTTTCGTCTAACGATGTATGGTTTTTGAGATAAAAGATTTTGAATAAATTAAATAAATTTAATGATTTATGGAGGAGAGAGAAAAAGAAGGAAAAATGTGTGGTTCAGATTGGTTCCTCCATTCTTAAAAAATTAAGGGTTCTTATTTAACTCTCCCTATATATATATATATATATATAGTAGGGTGTCCGCGCGTTGCGGCGGGAGAAAAGGAAAAAAACGACAGTCATACGATGGAGTGACCTACCTGACGGGCTCCGCCCTTAGCCTCCATGGCTCCGCCATGGCTAGGGGTGAGCGAAAAAACCGAAAAGACCGAATAAACCGAAAACCGAAACCGAACCAAACCGAAAATAACCGAATCGAACTAATAACCGAACCGAATTTGCTAAAACCGAACCAAACCGAATTACTAATTCGGTTCTCGGTTTGGGTATGGGTTTGACAGTTTGAACCGAAAACCGAATTCATATAAATATATATATTTTTTATATATTTATATATATATTATATATTTTAAGTATATTTATATATAAATAAATACTATTAAAAAGTTATCATAATATAATAAAATACTTTTTATGCTTGAAATATATTTTTTTGCTAAATATCCATCTAATTGTTAATTTTTTTTTAAAAAAATAATGAAATTCGGGTTATTCGGGTCAACCCGAAAACCGAACCGAATTAGAACTCAACCGAACCGAACCGAAAACCGAATTTGAATTTGGTTCGGTTCGGTTTTCGGATTGACCTAAAAAAATATTTTAACCGAATTAACCGAACCGAACTAACCGAATAACCCGAAGACCGAACCGATCAACACCCCTAGCCATGGCTCATCTTTTATCCAGTTATCATAGTTTATTTAAAGAAAAAAATGAATTTGAGTTTTTAATTTTTTAAAGTAGGTTGAAAAATGAGTGGTTTGAAAG
>CM040244.1:3444621-3487121 GCA_022545495.1 Chrysanthemum lavandulifolium
TAGCAAAGTCGCATGGTGAGTGTTTCACCATGACATGGAACCATTTTCTTTAAACACGTCACAACGCGAATAAGAATAAGAATTTTGTTTGGGTTGGTTCCTAACACTCCATTGAATCAACATAAGTATACACCACTGCATTGAATTAACAAAAGTAAACACAAGCAACCTAGATTCACGGAATAATATGAGACATTAGAAACCGCTCCTTGTGCTCAATATGTGGGTATGGATGGATCGCTGATCGCATATGCATGGATTCCGCATGACAATGTTGTATATTCTCCTAAACCCCGTGATAGGCATTCATACCGTAAGGACTACTTATATATAAAGAATTATTTTACCAAAAGATTTGCATGCATAGTGGAAATCGCAAAAGATGTGTTCCCTTAGGTAATGTATAGTTGTATACGATTGTTATTTTCTATTAGCATTGCAACCATTTGGCAACTTGCAATGATCGCATTTCATGGTGACACTACAGAACCAAATAAGCTCGATCAAGAGTAAAGAGACAACTCTTTTGGAGAACACATATAAAGTGCATACTTTGAATGTCCAAATGACTCAAGACTCAAGAGTGAGAATGCTACATAAATACTTATCCAAAAACCTCATTTCTAGAAATGGACAAAACTATAGGTTCTCACGCGTGGGCCCATACATGAGTATAAGAATTACTCGTCTTGACCCGTCACCCAAACCGTCGACCATCTATTTTGCCACCTCAAGACCACCGATTTATGGTATTGTCTTTGAGTAACAATAGATGCTAGGCATAGGATCCATCTAATATGGGTGTAAATTGGTCTTGTTAATTGGGTGTCCACATAGTTATTTATTTAAGAAAAGTACAACATACCGTAACATAAGTATCCTTACGGGATCTAATAAAAATCCCGATAAAGAAGCTCGCGTCTGTTAAACAACACAAATATATGTGGTTATATATTTTGCAAACGGTTAAAGCAATAAATTAGCTCGCTCCTGCTCAACAACACAAATATATGTGGTTATATTTTTTGCAAACAGTTAGAGCAATAGAATTTCCAAAAAGCCTTGTGAAATCCTAATTTAACCATTCAGATAGTATTTTTCTAACCTTTCACAACTAAAATCCAATAATAGTATCTTAACAAACGTTAGGTAAAACTTCAGGCCTGAAAGGTCTTAAGTCTTCAAATCTATTTTGTAAGAAGAAGAATAAGTTACATTATAACTATATAATATGAAGAAAAAAAGAACTACAAACGGCTAAAGAAATTTTAAATAACTGTTCATCCATTAGGATCATAACAAAGCCAGCTAGCTTTGATGGATTGTTGTTGGAATTATATTGATTCCAAAGAGATGTTATTTTGACTTTTATATTCAATTTACCTTTGTCAACATTAATTTCTTGAAGAGGAGTGATTTTGTTTGTCATACCGCAAAGAAGAAAAAGAAAACATGAAGATTTGTTGACTTTTATTGAATGAGCAATCGACTTTTATTGATAGTGCGATAAATTCGATGGAATAAAAAGCGGCCTTTGAATTCGATAAATTTTATTGATAATCGTGATAACCGATAGAATAAAAAATACCGCCTTTGAATTGAGTATATATAAGGTGTAAAGTCGTTTAATCGTGGGTTTTAAGAATTGAAATACAATACAAATTGTATTGTATTAGGAAGTCTATAGTTTTACTAAAATTTACATTCCACCAAGAATATGAAAAAGTTATTTAAAAAAACAAAAACTTATGCTTTAGTATCTTATTATGCAAATCAATGACCGTTGTGGTGTATTACACTCTCAAACTAACATTAATATTTATATGAAAGTACCTATTCCTCGCTCGATTGTGGTACATCTATGTTACGATAATTTCGTTATCTTCGAATCTTCCTCAACTTCGAGATCGCAACCAAAAGGCGTCTTCAAGTGCCTTGGAGCTCCTCTCTTGTTTAGCAATCATTTTCTTATATCGATCAACTATTGGATGTCCTTCCTCGGTTGCTTATGCTCATTCATAACCTTTCTTGATTCGACACCAACTCGAATTTCAACTTCACCTTTCGAATAAACAAACACCATCACAACAGTAAAAGGTGATCGAGGTGAGATAACGACTCCTATAAGTGGCAATATGAGTGAATCAATAAAACCTAAACAAACAATCAAGAACAACACCATTGATAAAGAATCCATGGTATTATCCTATTTTGACGTGTTCCAATATCATTGGCTTGCATTTGCTATAACGGCCAAAAACCTAAAAAGAAAGGTACTTGAGAACATGATCATCAAGACTATTTTACTAAAGACACGGTAACTACAACATACACACAAAGGCAATTTTCCCACAACATGAACCAATCACTGAATCCTTTTAACATACATACCATGATTACTTCATCAAAAACAACACCAGAAAGATGGGTGGTATCTTTCGTACCTCTGACACCAACCATACCATGGGACAACCACTTCAACCATCCTTGGGGTTTGCTTAAAGGTTGATCATAGCTCCAACAACAAAGGCTGAATCCACCAAGAATTGCTATATATGAGTAGTTTCAGTAGGAAGAATAAGTAAAATCCAAAAGCTACATGTTTATACAACAAAGAATAAAAGGCATACCACTCATAGCGCATAATAGATAGCATATAGTCACAAACTTACAATGGTCAAAATCATACCTGAATTGAAGCTCAAGCGCAACAACAGTCTCATAGATGCTATCTACATGTGGGCGAGTTCCAAAACAATTACATCATTGGTCGGCTTATCGATATCTCTAAATAATATGTAACCTATGATAAGTCGTTCAGAAGCGTTCACTATTTAGATACTCTTTCAAGTATATATACATTATAACAATTTCAATTCTCGATCAAAATCAATTTATTCACAACTTCTCATATATTTCCAACTTTATATAAAAGATTTCATGCCCATTTGAGCCATTGGTAAGTGTTATTAGACAGGTTTCCTTTGGTTCCATTTTTCAGCCATCATTTCTTCAACTTTAAACCATCAATTACAATTATTAATTCAAATGGAGATTTCTATGATCCCTGTAAACTAATGTATATAAAGACTTCTTGACGAAGCCCTTGACGATTAAATCTTTTGGGGGGTGATTATTTTGTTTGAGTGATTACGGTTGCTAATGTATATGATCTTCACACAAGGTGAGTTTTGTTGTAATAGTTTTAATTTTAAAACAGTAACCATTACACAGCTCTATCATCAAACACTAAGCACACAATTTACAAATCTTTTATATAATATCATCAAAACCCATAAAGGATATCGATGATTGATGTCTACTATATTAATGTATCTAACTTTATACCAAGAATAATGAATTGGTACATACCTTGAAAGACTATATCAATTAAATGGAACAAAGAATAAACAAACAGATCAAATTGTGTGCTAAGGTTTGGACGTTTGGTTATCTTTTGAAGAATGGTGGATGAATGTGTTGTGATGCTAAGGAGTGCGGTTTTTTTTAAAGTTACATTCTTCCTCCGATTATGAACAAATATCGAGAAACCCATGTGTATTTTTACTTTTTGACATATGAGTACAAAAACGCTTTTTAAAATTTATTAGACAAAACGCTAATTGTAGTGCAAAAGTGAGTTTCGCCAAGTTTGAACACCCGTAATTAATTTACTACAACTCCGCTATACAAACGGCTTGTCGTTTTGAAAATATGGCGGTGAACTTGATTTTACTAGAAGACATTTCGTTCCAAAAGTTTCACATCATAGTTAAAAATTGTCAGAAACATGGTGAATTCACATTAATGTAACACTTGTAACGTAAAAATAATATAGTTTTTCGGAAAATAATAGTTACGGCAACTTTATAAAAACGTGCATATCTTTGTCGTTTCAAATCCGCTTTCTACGATAATATGTCCTTAGCTTCGTATCAAGTAAACTAATATATTTTGACTAGTCGAAATAATTTGTGAAGCTTAAGGCTCGTTTTGACCGAACAAACTAAAAACTGCATGCTGAAATTTCAGAAAACAATTTATTTCGTCGTCAAACTTTAAAAATCCATAACTTCTTCGTTATAAGTCCGTTTTTATCCGTTCAAAAGGCCACGGATTCGTTTTAAAGTATATTTTCTAAATATCAAGGCCAAAAGGTCGTGCCTACTGTTGGTTTTTCCAGAAAATCGAAACAAGGACAGACCACTTTATATAGTTATCGAAAATAGTTTTTCTCGGACAAAACCTATTCTAATCCCTTCAAATCAACTCCAAAGCTAATCTAATCCTACCATACACCTTCTTAGGGTGTCATGGGTTCCTAATCATCATCAAGACCAAAGTATACCAAGGGGATAATTATAGGATGACCATAATATATATATAACTCTAAAATCATGTAAAATGGTATAAACAACACAAGTCTTGCATGTTTTGCTCAAAATGATAAGATGATTAAGAAATGAATATGTAATATGAAAAATAAACATGAGATGCTTACTAGTGATATGATGAGGTGATTAGAACCAAGGATTAAACCTAAACACCCTAGGTTTTTATTTCAAAACCTATACAAGAGTGTTATCTAGATTGTTTTTATGCTTGAACTTGCAAAAATTGATGATCCCTTGAAACCCTTATGGCTTGGACGATTTGGAAGAACAAAGGAGAGAAAGAAAAGGTTTTATCTACTAGGTGTATAATGAGGATGAATGAAATGAAAATGAATGAGACTTGGACTTTATGTAGTGTAAAATGTATACATAAAAATATCTATCAACAAGGATACATCCCCTATGGACCGGTTTTGGGGATTGTGTCCTCCATTATTATTTATTTATTTATTTTTTTTATAAATCTAATGTATATATATTTAGTTGTGTAATTTGTAAGAAAGTATAAGTAAATGTGTAGGAGAATGTGACTTGTAAGATAAATGGTGGTTTTTAGGTAAAAGAGATTTTTAATAGACCAAAGTAGGATGTAATAAGATAATAAAAATTGTAAAAAAATACATTCTTTGTGAAATTTGAGTGATAAAAAAAATTATCGAGTAGTTTTTAAGAAAAACGTCGTAATAATATAAATTTAACGATTCATGTACAAAAAATTTCAAAACACTAGTTGAACTCAAAATATAGTTTTTACAACTCAATGTAAGTATAAAAATATGTCGGGATCATTTTGAAAGTATGATTAATATTTAAAATAATAACTCACGCGATAACGTTTAATAAATATAAAATTACGCGGTTAATGTGAAATGAAATGTCATGAATGAACTAATATAATGAATAATGAGTTTAAGAAACGATCGAAATTTGAGAATTGTGACATTCTTCCCATGTCGGTGGAATCACGTCCCGTGATTCGATTAACGATACTATGGTCCGAACCTCAACAAGAGTTCTAAAGTTCATGATCGTCGAGCAGTCTAAATGATCATATCAATGCCCATGCGCATGGGTTCCCATTCAACTAAGTGCGTGCCCGTGATTAGATTGGATAGGGTAAACTTGCCCAATATCGAACGTAGCTCTCAAAAGACCTTTAGGTAGTCGATTCTAATTTAATCCCACAACTCATCAAACAAGAAGCGTCATGAGATTAAACTAAACCGACTTGAGTAAACTTGTCTCTTAGCTTGATTTTCGCAACTCATCAAACAAGAACCGTCACTAGATCAAGCTAGGAAACAAGTTGTTAGAAAGATAGGAATCAACATCCTTGAATGAAGTCTTTTGAAAGATTCGCTCGATATTGGATTTGCTTACTCAAATCAAATCAAATCAACAAAATATATAACAACTAAGGTCGATATCAATAGGTCTCAAATTAATCAAAGTCGTGAACGTGGTAAAGATTGGAAGGAAGTTATGCACTCAAAATCATGTCGTACAGAAATAAGGTAGTTGTTCGAAAGAATGTACCCGTTAAGCGTTGCGGGCTTCCTCGGTACCCAGATAGAATGCTCGACCACGTGCGGGAGGAATTTCAATGTTCTGATCTTGTGGGCCTTCTATTGCCAACGCCAGGTTTGGACGATTACCTCCTTGATTGGGAGTTCTTTTCAACTTTGGACAGGTATTGCGAAGGTGATCTAGACTTCCACACTCGTAACATGCTTTTCTCGTCCCTGATTTCCGAGCCTGTTTGAGCAATTTTTCGCGAAGTGGCCCGTCTGTCCACATTTGCCGCACTGGGCGTCTCCTAAGTGATGATAATTACATCGAGTGCACAAAGGATGGGGACCTGATATCCTTTGCGCTCCGGGTGGTCGCCCATAGTTCGGGTTATTCACGCCTCTTGTTTTCTTGATTCGGTCTCGGTTTCCTGGTGATCCTCCCGCCGCTTTCGTCCATTGTCGTTTGCTTTGTTAGTTCTCCGGACTGATCACATCATTTGTCAAGCGATACGCCATACACGCGTGCTTGCAGTGGTTGGTTTTGACGAGTGACATCCCTCCTAATTTCGGTATCAATCCCATATATATCGGTCAATCAACTTCTCACGGTGGAAACCATGTGAGGAACCATCCTAGTTAACTCGTGGAACCGGATCATGTACTTGTCGATCTCTACTCCTACCATCAAGTGGTTCCAAAATTCTTCTTCCGGTTTACGCACTTCATCTTTCTGCAAGACTCATCGGTTAGTAGTTTCTTGAATGCTTCCCAAGATAATGCATTCATGCCCTCTTCCTCCGATCAGAGTTGGTTGTTCCACCGGTCAATGCTCGTCCCGTAGTAGGCCACAGAGAACTCAACCTTGTTTCCTTCAAAGACATTTCGTGATACTAAGCTTCGACTCAACATTCTCGAACCAGTTAGCGATTCAATGGCACCTCGTACCATGAAATTCCATTGGCTTGCATGTCATGAAAGTTTTGTAGTCGCATCCTTGACCGCGTTTGAAGTACCTTCTCCGTTGTTGGTTCGTCTAGCATCGAGATGTGTTATAATTTGGGTGAGTAGATCCGCTATTCCAGCGTTGTTGTTTGAATCGTCATTGTTGTTTGAGTTGCCGTTGTTGTTACCTCCGAACGTGTGTTTCTTGCAGCCATGATCCCACAGAGGACCAAAACATCGGGTTGAGTAAACGACATTTGAGCGAAGTCGATGAGGTGCGAACGGTGGTAATGTGTTATAGTGATCGAAACATGACAGAGCAGAGACATGCTATGTCTAACAAATCGAAAGATGGAAAAGAGAAGATATGAACAAGGTACGGTAATGTAGACGTGAACGTAAAACATGCCATGCATACCCACCCGACCAATGCAACTTCGGTGACCGGACTTTAAAGACTCGACTAAACATGATTTAAAACTACCACTCTTATCATTGCATGGTTCTTCATAAATTAGACATAGTTGATCGCTATGTATAATTTATGAGTAACAATGCAACGATAGGACTAGTTGACTCGAATGGTGTTCAATGTTTAATAAATAATATAAAAAATTTTCCGGTTATAGTTGTGATTTTTATTTTTGAAAAATCGGCATTCTCTATAACCTTTGGCTCGGTACCAATCATCACACCTCGCCGGAGGCGGAAACACGAGGTGTAACTAAGGAACATAAGCACAAGATAATAGAACATACCAACATTAATATTTAAAGAAAGATTTCACCATTACAATACAAGTTTAGCCGGCATCGGCAAATATATTACAAAGTTTAGTTCCCAAAATATTGAGTTTTATTACATACGACTTGTAGCGACGAGTGAAAACTTCTTTATGCAAGACTTGATAGAAAAGCTTACTAACGATCACCGAAATGCATGAGAGAAAAGCGGGTCAACTATGAAAATAGTTGGTGAGTAAACACGTTAAGCGAAATAAGAAAACTCGTAAGAAATATCCAAGCTTTCGGTCAACGAAAATAGTCCACAAGCAAAGGCGTTGTAAATCCACTCGGCCCAAGTTCCGCCCATACAAAACTTGCAACTTTGTGTGTTCACAACCCACCGCCAAAAGTAGTATGTCTAAAGGTCAAGTATAAACGGTCATAATAGTTCACAATATAGTATCACGAATATAATAATGTAGGGATGCTCCGAACACGGGAGACTTTGCCTTTGCTCCAACAAGGGAGACTCCTTTGTCACCGACCACCTAGGTGAGAATTATTGAGACCGCTCCACCAATAAGGCGAGACTTTATAGTGATGCTCGAGCAGGGAGACTTTGTCTCGCTCCAACGAGGGAGACTCCTTTGTCACTCGACCACCTAGGCGAGAATTATTGAGACCGCTCCACCAATAAGGCGAGACTTTATAGTGATGCTCGACAGGGGAGACTTTGTACGGTTCAATAAGTTCAAATAAGTAATAGGTTCGTAATTAAGTTCAAGGATTTGATTCGAGTTCACAAGTTCTAGTCAAACTAGTTAATAAAAGTAGTAAACATTTTAGCTCAAGAAAGGTTCATGCATTTCGCCCCAAAATATAGTAAAAACGGTAAAAGGGGGGTTTGTGATTACTCACTTGGTAAACTGGTGTGATGACAAAAGTGAGTACACTGAGGTATAATGTGATGCGTCAACCGGGACCTATTACGAATGACATGATATGTCATGAGTTGCAATGTAATGTTATGCATGCACTCCATATGTTATTTATACCATTTACGGGTTTTGAAAATATTACTCGTCGTCGAAAAATACTCTTTTGACGTCTTGACCCTTCAAAAATGACTTTACAAGTATTTACGTCAAAATGTCATCCTACAATGGTTTTATAATGATTTATAGTGAAATTACTACTTTTCGTCGCAAAACAATGTCGTCGGAAAAATCATGAAATTAACAAAAATGGCTTTGGAAAACTAGTCGTAAAATAGTGTACGTCGATCGTTAGAGAACGAACTCGACTGTTTTGGAAAGTTTGTATCGATATCTAGAAGTTTCAGTTCAGGAGTTTTCGTCCAAAAGGTCTCGATCATATAGATATTAAGGGCTAAAGATAGTGATTTTGGCTAATTGTAGTGCAAAAAGTGAGTTTCGGCCAAGTTTGAACACCCGTAATTAATTTACTACAACTCCGCTATACAAACGGCTTGTCGTTTTGAAAAATATGGCCGGTGAACTTGATTTTACTAGAAGACATTTCGTTCCAAAAGTTTCACATCATAGTTAAAAGCGCGCAGAAACATGGTCGTTATGACTAATGTAACACTTGTAACGTAAAAATAATATAGTTTTTCGTAAAATAATAGTTACGGCAACTTTATAAAAACGTGCATATCTTTGTCGCTTCAAACTGCTTTCACGATAATATGTCCTTAGCTTCGTATCAAGTAAACTAATATATTTTTGACTAGTCGAAATAATTTGTGAAGCTTAAGGCTCGTTTTGACCCGAACAAACTAAAAGCGCATCTTGAAATTTCGAAAACAATTTATTTCGTCGTCAAACTTTAAAATCCATAACTTCTTCGTTATAAGTCCGTTTTATCCGCTCAAAAGGCCACGGATTCGTTTTAAAGTATATTTTCTAAATATCAAGGCCAAAAGGTCGTGCCTACTGTTGGTTTTCCAGAAAATCGAAACAAGGACAGACCACTTTATATAGTTATCGAAAATAGTTTTCTCGGACAAAACCTATTCTAATCCCTTCAAATCAACTCCAAAGCTAATCTAATCCTACCATACACCTTCTTAGGGTGTCATGGGTTCCTAATCATCATCAAGACCAAAGTATACCAAGGGGATAATTATAGGATGACCATAATATATATATAACTCTAAAATCATGTAAAATGGTATAAACAACACAAGTCTTGCATGTTTTTGCTCAAAAATGATAAGATGATTAAGAAATGAATATGTAATATGAAAAAATAAACATGAGATGCTTACTAGTGATATGATGAGGTGATTAGAACCAAGGATTAAACCTAAACACCCTAGGTTTTTATTTCAAAACCTATACAAGAGTGTTATCTAGATTGTTTTTATGCTTGAACTTGCAAAAATTGATGATCCCTTGAAACCCTTATGGCTTGGACGATTTGGAAGAACAAAGGAGAGAAAGAAAAGGTTTTATCTACTAGGTGTATAATGAGGATGAATGAAATGAAAATGAATGAGACTTGGACTTTTATGTAGTGTAAAAATGTATACATAAAAAATATCTATCAACAAGGATACATCCCCCCCTATGGACCGGTTTTGGGGGGATTGTGTCCCTCCATTATTATTATTATTATTTTTTTTATAAATCTAATGTATATATATTTAGTTGTGTAATTTGTAAGAAAGTATAAGTAAATGTGTAGGAGAATGTGACTTGTAAGATAAATGGTGGTTTTTAGGTAAAAGAGATTTTTAATAGACCAAAGTAGGATGTAATAAGATAATAAAAATTGTAAAATACATTCTTTGTGAAATTTGAGTGATAAAAATTATCGAGTAGTTTTTAAGAAAACGTCGTAATAATATAAATTTAACGATTCATGTACAAAAATTTCAAAACACTAGTTGAACTCAAAATATAGTTTTACAACTCAATGTAAGTATAAAAATATGTCGGGATCATTTTTGAAAGTAACAGATTAATATTTAAAATAATAACTCACGCGATAACGTTTAATAAATATAAAAATTACGCGGTTAATGTGAAATGAAATGTCATGAATGAACTAATATAATGAATAATGAGTTTAAGAAACGACCGGAAATTTGAGAATTGTGACACAAACTTACAATGGTCAAAATCATACCTGAATTGAAGCTCAAGCGCAACAACAGTCTCATAGATGCTATCTACATGTGGGCGAGTTCCAAAACAATTACATCACTGACTGGCTTATCAGATATCTCTAAATAATATGTAACCTATGATAAGCCGTCTGTAAGCGTTCACTATTTAGATACTCTTTCAAGTATATATACATTATAACAATTTCAATTACTGATCAAAATCAATTTATTCACAACTTCTCATATATTTCCAACTTTATATAAAAGATTTCATGCCCATTTGAGCCATTGGTAAGTGTTATTAGACAGGTTTCCTTTGGTTCCATTTTTCAGCCATCATTTCTTCAACTTTAAACCATCAATTACAATTATTAATTCAAATGGAGATTTCCATGATCCCTGTAAACTAATGTATATAAAGACTTCTTGACGAAGCCCTTGACGATTAAATCTTTTGGGGGGTGATTATTTTGTTTGAGTGATTACGGTTGCTAATGTATATGATCTTCACACAAGGTGAGTTTTGTTGTAATAGTTTTAATTTTAAAACAAGAACCATTACACGACTCTATCATCAAACACTAAGCACACAATTTACAAATCTTTTATATAATATCATCAAAACCCATAAAGGATATCGATGATTGATGTCTACTATATTAACAGACGAACTTTATACCAAGAATAATGAATTGGTACATACCTTGAAAGACTATATCAATTAAATGGAACAAAGAATAAACAAACAGATCAAATTGTGTGCTAAGGTTTGGACGTTTGGTTATCTTTTGAAGAATGGTGGATGAATGTGTTGTGATGCTAAGGAGTGCGGTTTTTTTTTTTAAAGTTACATTCTTCCCCTCCGATTATGAACAAATATCGTAGAAACCCATGTGTATTTTTACTTTTTTTGACATATGAGTACAAAACGCTTTTTAAAATTTATTAGGCAATTAGGAAATAATTAGCTTTTATTATTTTCTACATCTAAAATAAAAATCTAATTAAAAAATTATTACTTAATAAGGAATGAATTGATTTTTTGAAATGAAAAATTCCCAAGAAGGGTTTTGTTTTATTATATAAAAGATATCTAATTTTTATAAATAATAAATTATTAAATCCTTTAGTTAATCAATATCAATATATATATTATATACTTAATTTAATTAAAACTTTTAAATTTGAAATCGTTTATATGCATCGTTATCATTATTGTATATTAACATATTATTTTACGATATACTTTTACATCGATATTCTTATTTCACCTTTTATGGAAATTAATTTTCTAAAAAAGCAGATAAAATAAGAGCTATATATAACATACAAAATGTTTGATACACATATATGTGGTGTGCTAAAAGAGATGGAATATGATATACATAGGAAGCAAACTAATAAGATCATGCTAATGGGACGGAAAATCAACACACAAGAATCAAAGCGAAACAATCTGCAATTTTAGTCCGGGCTTTAACTTGGGCCAAACTAAAGACCGGGTCTAATAAAAGACATATTTATAATATGCATACGATTATACATATGCATGTGGTCTGCTAAAAAAACATAGAATATGAGATTCACAGGAAACCAACTAAACTGACCATGCCAACGGGAAGGAAAACAACACACAGTAACCGAAAACAGAAACTCGGGTCACACTAAAGACCGGGTATGGATAAACCTGGCGTGGTTTGGCCCAAACATTGAACCGGTCTTTGGACTGACGTAGGTCTGGTCAGACCGGGTAGGACCGAGTATGGGCTTCATCGAGACATGCTTTTTTCAGTTCAGTTCGGCAAAGACCAAGGAGAGGTCTCAGGCTTAGCCTAATTTGACCATCTCTATCATGGGTTATACCAATACATATATCTCTTACCTCTTATTATATTGAACTTTATATTGCTAAAAGATGATTTAACATATATTTCTTTCAATGTGTGATATTCGTTTCAGAATGTTTGTTTTTAACTCGGTCACCGACCGGTATTAAACTAGTTATATTGGTTGATACAACGATAAATTATAATTTTATTTAATATATTTTATATTAGATATACGAAAATGTTATGGTAGATAACTATCCTTATGATTTTATATTATATTATAATTAAGTTCTCATCTTAATAGTATAATAAGAATAAAATTAAAAACACTTTTATTGATCAATATGAGCAATTTGTTGTCATCAGTTTTGGAAAAAAAAACTCACTAACTTATATATATATATATATTTTTTCCATCACTAATTTGCACTATTTAGTCTCCAATAATAAAAATCTTACTAAACACTAATTAACTTATATAAAGATATTATACTTTGTAACCTTCAATTTAAGGAAAAAAATATCATTAATTTATGATTTTCACCATTTAACTAAAAAAATTTCAACATGTTATTAATTTCTCTTTTTCTTTTCCAAATATTAAAACTGATTTGTACTTTATCGACTTTCATTTAAGACAAACTTCGACTTTCAAATAAATACATATACAAACAATAAATTTAAAAAGCTTCAAACATAAACTAATTTTATTAGTTATGTACTAAATAAACCAATCAATGATTCACAAATGTTTTTTTTTAACAAATATCATCTTTAATTTATATTGTCTTCTTTCTACTATATATATGTAGAGAATATATATTAATTCTGAATATAAAGTCACATCAAAATTTTAAAACTGTATGCCGTATTAAATTTACACTATTCGTATATATACTTAGATTAAATTAGGAAAACTATACGTTAACTTACAATTTTGATGAGTGTATAGACCAGAGATATCATTATGCATCAAACTATTTAAAACATTTAATATATTATTTTAACCTACCATATGTATACACGAGATTAAAATCTAATAAGTATAATTCGTATGTTAAATAAATAATGATTTAACAATGTTTGCAATGCTTTAAATATATAATATTTTAATATTTAATCATTTAACATGTAATAAGACACATCTAATCTATACGAATTTAATTACAAAATATCAATGCTTATAATAATTTTAAATTGTAATATTTTATGTCTGTCCGTATGTATATACGGGTATAAAATCTAGTTTTATAATATATTGCCAAATTCAAAAAATCATTCAAAACCAATTATCTATATTAACTAAAATGAACACACGTCGCCACGCTTATACGTCCGTTTATTTATAAGTTTCAGAACTTGGCAAGAATTAGCCTCGAGGTTTAGGTGTCACGCAAACCAAGTTCAAACATTAAATGCAAAGTTTCACAACTTGGCAAAAACAGTCCACGAGGTTTAAGTATCGTTCAAAGTAAGTCCGAACATTAAATGCAAAGTTTCACAACTTGGCAAAAAATTTTGAAGTTTAAGTGTCGCTACAAAATAAGTCTTTAGAAGTTCAATCTACATTGATCGCTACGGCTTTCTACTCGTTATTTCTATGGATGAGAGACATTCATAGTAATGTTGTAATCTTGTCATTTTCTTGTAGATTTTTTTTATGATCGACATTGTCTTCTAGATAATTCATCAAAACTTCAAAATATACACATTTTTTGCATGAAAACATGCAATAATTAAAGAATAATAGTACGCTTTGATGACTCACCATATACACACATTTTTTCGTGAAAACATACAAGATATGATGAATAATAGTACAATGACTCACCAGTTGGTTCTTTCTTAATCCCGTCAATATTGTCTTTTGGATGATTCACAAGAGCATAGGCAACGGGTAGTGGTGGATTTGTGGTCGACATGCGTGGTGAGCCACCACGGACGCACACCACCGCGAATGGTGCGTGGTGGAGGTGGCGTGGTGGGTTCGTCGTGTGGAGAACTAGCCGTTGGAGGTTTATAAAAAAAAAATTGATTTTCAAAATTTTTTTTCCACTAGCCGTTGGTCACATGACCGTTTTTAAATTTTAAAATTTTTTTGAGCTTTACTTTTTATCTATATATATATACAGTAAAACCTCTATAAATTAATAATGTTGGGACCGAGATATTTTAATAATTAGCGAGATATTATTATATCGATAAATTAATAAATTATTATTTTAAAGAGATTACATGTGAATATGTAGGCATTTATAGGATATTATTACTTTTTATTGTAATACGAGAATACAGTGCCTTAACTCTTAAATGCAATTGGGACATTTAAAGATTAACTCAATATAAATTTGAAGTTCACAAAAAAACAAGTGACTATATATTTATTTCTTACTAGACAATTCTAGAATTTTGGAATATTTTAGTAATTATTAATTTATAGTTTTTCTAGGACCAATATAATTACATTGGGATTTCAAAAAAATTATTATTTTATTATTTTATCGATTGGGGTCCAATTTTGTACTGGTCCCAAGTTGGGACCGGACAAATTATTAATTTTATCGAGGTTATTAATTTATCGAGTATCTCTTTGATCTTGTGAAGGAAGTGTTTTAAGAATGATCTTATAGTTCTCTAGCTGAGGAATTTCTTTTAAGCTTCTAAAGAAACGTGCATAAGGATTATTTTCGAGAACTTACATGCATAGCTCAATTGCTTGTTTAGACAACCTTTCACAAGATGCTAATCGATTTTCTAATTCATGCTCGGTATCATGGAAATATAATTGAAGGTTTTTGGCATTACCATCCTCAGGCACTAAATCATTTATGAAGTGGTACACTTGCCCTTGCACTCTAAATGTATATATACCATTATTCCTCTTGCTAAGATTAGCATCAGATCTAACTCCTAGGGAAGTAAAAGCGAAAACGTTGTTATATGTTCTAATGTATGCTCTAAATGTTTTCGCTTCTTCTGATGTTGAGGTCAAAATGTCTTTTAGAATATCTGGTAGCTCGTTGTTAGTCAAGACAACACGGCCATTTAAGCAGAAAATTTTTTTTGTTTCAGAGTAAAACTTGACAGCACCACAGTGGGGACAATCCTGCATCCGAGGAAGAATCGCAACCATCGAAGGGATAAACGACAACAAGTCTCTTCCTATTGCAGGAGCGTGTCCTAGTACCGAGCATAATGAGTAGTTCGTATGTTAAAATACTAACATGAATATAGAATAATTATTTTGAAACACACCTTGGCTTCGAGATTTACACCTTCTTTTCTTGTTAGTGGGCGACCCATCTGGTATTTATCGAGATTGTTAATAACTAATACAGACCAGGCCTTGGTCTTCTCAGCACAAGACAAATCTTATCATTTTACATACCTGATGTTTCGCTAACCACAAATGCAGACAGATTTGACGGTTCAGGTTGTTCAGAAATATCATTGATCGTAAATGTTGCGCTATTTTTTCTTAAAGAACAATGACTATCAGCCCTGTGCCTTTTGTTTTTCCATCTTAAAAAGGCTTCTCTCCTATATTTTTTTCTGCCAAGACACTAATATCAGTGATCGTAAATGATGAGCTATTTTCTCTTAAAGGACAATGACTATCAGTCTTGCGTCTTTTGTTTTTCCATCTTAAAAAGGCTTCTCTCCTATATTTTTTCTTTTCTACCAAGACACTATCGTTGTTCAAAGGAAATGTAAGGAATCCTTGGCTCAAATGATTGTTCATGTTTGCTGATCTATTTTTGAATTTTGGGTTATTGACAGGTGAACAATCTGTTGAAGCTTTTGTTGTTCTTTTAATTAAAGGTGACTGGTAAAACTAAATAGTGTCGCATACAAAAGTCTAACGTTGCAACATCATCCGCTAAAAATATGGTCACATGCTTTATCATACCTTTTGCTTTATCATCTTCTTTCTTCTGAGAACAGACTCCCCACCCCAAAACGAAACTCATCGATTCCCTATGGATATTATTTGTGTGTGCCGGACGGACTTGTAACAATTGAAGCTCTTTTTGATGATTAATTTAGATTGATTTTAGCAGGTGTTGAATGAAAGTGAAATAAAAGAAAAAGTCACAAATAATGGAGTTGGTGGGGTTAGTCAATAAAAGAAGAAAAAGAAGAGTTGTTAGATGTTGAAGACGCCACGTGTATTTTTTTTAGACACTATAAATTTTTTAGGCCACTACAGTCATTAAATGCTTCTCTTTTATAATATAGGTAGATATAGTAAGATATATATGTATGTATGTATATTGTTTTGTATATGTGTGTGAATCTGCATTTTGTGTGTGTGTGTGTGTGTTTTTTTTGAGAAGGAAGAAAATAGGGAGGAAGAAAATGAAGTTAAAAGGTAAAGTTAGTAACTTTTTAATTATTTATTTTATTTTATAAATTAAGAAAAGGTGTATTTGTATATATAATATGGATTAGTGTTTTGTTTTTTTTTTTTTTTTTCTTTTACAAATTAGTATTGTAGTAATTATTATTTTTTAGGAAATGTATTTTTTTTATTAATAAAATGTGTTATTATTTAATATACCATTTCTATTTTAAAATGGTATATTGTTTTTAGTTTTATTTATATGAAAGGATAAATTAAATTTAAAAAACTACGAGTCCTAGACTGGTGATACTGGTGGTGGCATTGCAGGTGACTTGTGGTTGGTGTGGTGTGGTTAGTGGTAGAAAGTGAAATTCTGATGTGCCGCTGACAAAGACTAGTGGTAGCGTTGTGACCACACTAATAGGTTTATTCATATTACTAGCAGAATGCCCGAATGATGCGACGGGAAAAATTAAAAATAAAACAACAGTTATACGATGCGACAATTATCAGTCTTTAAAAAAATTCTAGCCAATGGGGCAAAAAGGATAGATGTGAAAGTTAAAGGGGACAATAAGGGTATGCGTGTAAAATATGGATAGATGTGAAAGTTAAATGGGGTAATAAAAATATGCGTGTAAAATATGGATAGATGTGAAAATTGTTGTTAAGGGCGTTAGTAAAAGAATCGCGTGAAATTTCGGCGCTTATAATCCAAAATGGGCCTTGCTTCGTTATTTGAACTATTCCTAAAATTAGCAACAATTGATTATGTTTTCCTCAACTCTTAATATTTATTAAATAGCAGCTTGCTAAATCATATTCTAGTTTAAATACATATTTTTCTGTCTTTTTTATGTGTAATTATAGTTTTACTAAAAATATAGTTTTATTATACTTTGGACCACAAATTTAAAATAGATGCAAAGTTTGAAGTGATCAATCCATAAAAGATAGGGACTGAACTGATACTTAAATAAAGAATGCTAGTAGACAAATAAAAGTGTAGGTTAGTAATGGTAACACCACCACTGCCAGATGCCACATCAAGACCACACCAAAACCACATCACATCCGTAATAATAACTTCAAAAACTTACCCCACCACATTACCTTTACATTTTTATATTAGTAAAACACATTTATATATGTAGAGACTTCATTTTAAATAAATATATGACATATGAATTATATTTTCCTTTTATTATTATATGGTTTTTAAAAAAAAGGAGAGTGTCCAGTTTATCATTTCATAATGGCATTTCAATAAATCAGAAAGTATATGCAGGGGCAATTTTAGTATAATACCAAACAATGATTACTGTGTCATCTTCATCTTTGTTCTATGGTTTTCACTTTTTTATAGATATACATACAACAAAAAGCGTATGCAGGGGCTTTGAAAATTGCAACTTATTACTCAAAAACATCTTCATCTTATTACTCAGCATGAACAAACTGACCAAGCTGCAACTTAGTACTCAAAACATCTTCACCTTTGTCATCTTCAAAATTACCCCTGCATACAACTTATAGAAATACATACAACATACCTATATATAAAAATGAGTGTATTTATGGAAAAATGAAGAAAACAAAAAAAAATAAAAAAAAATCAAACGACCTCGCTCAATCATGGCGTCGATACACAGACGTCGGCCCAACCACCCGGCTTCGACACCGCCCCGTAATGGATGACTCCACGACGCTGGGGTTGATGGCTTCGACGCTGTCCACACAGCAATCCATTACACACGCTCTAAGGACAATAAAACCAACCAACCACATTGATATTCAACTAGTTTAGAAATTAATACATATTGTGGAGTTGACATAGGTTATACTCAAGATTATTCTTTCAACAAATATAAGCATGTCTATGTGCTTTTGAACAAATATTCATCTAACAAAGTTTGAATGATACGGGTTAATATCATTATTGAGATTGGGGAGGGATATGCTTTTTACCATCGTTTACAAGTCCATTTATCTTTTATCGTTTTAATAATCTAGTTTTAGTTGTATTTAAATTATCTTTTTTTGCAAAAATAGTTTTTAGTTCAAAACAACCAACCGTAGAACTTGAATATAACCACATACGTTCCTTGTGAATTCGACCCTAACTTAGCTAGTATAAGGTAGTTAGGATCATATTTTTAACCGGTACAATGACATACGATCAATATAGATACATGACTAAAATTTGTATGAATATTTGATACCGTATATAATTTTGTAGTATCATCATTCAAAACCTACCATACACATTTCATTTCTATGGATAGAAAGACATTCATATTAGTAATGTTGTACTCTCATGCTATACACACGTTTTTTTCATGAAAATATGCAATAATGAATAATTGTGTTGATGCCTGAGCCAGCTGGCTCTTTCTTAATCCTGCCAATAGGTTGATCATTCATATACCAAGCCCGGCCTATAAAACCAACCAACCAACCACATTGACATTCACAAACCAGAAAACCTCATATACTCTTAACTAGAACGTACGATGAGACTATTAGCGACTCTTCTTGTTCTTCTTGCTGCAATTCACCTTCACCTCGGAGGTGTTCAGACAGCTGATACTAAGAAGAATATTTTCTTTTACAACAACGGAGACACTCCCAACGTTGAAGCCTATTCCAAGCTTTTAGAAGAACTACGAAGTCGACTAGCAAGCGGAACCGGCGCTCATGGAATTCGGTAACACGGCCCCCACGAGTGTCCCTCTTGAAGAACGTTTCATCCAGGTTCAACTTCAGAGCAGCAGTGGCGGGGCTATCGCTGTAATAATCGACACAGTGAGTGTCGATGTGGTGGGTTATATTGCGCGCATTAACTTTCGCCCAACTTATATATACCATTTAGATCTTGACAAACCGGTCGCAGCAGCATTATTTCAGGCTTTCCCTTTGCTTTTTATAGACCGCTTGGTTTCGCTGGTAACTATGACAGTCTTCCGGATAGAGAGTCATGAACTTGGACATGGTGCCTTAAATGACGCCATCAGAAATTTATCTTCCGGACAATCTCAACCCAGCGCGATGTTGGTGATCATTCAAATGGTGCCAGAAGCAGTAAGGATAAGGTACATTGAACATCTTATCAGACGAAACATGTTGGGGGAGAATCTAAACTTCATACCAGACCACAGGGCCATAAGCATGGAGAACAGATGGAAGGATCTATCCGTGCAAATCCAATGGTCAGGTGAGTCTGGAGTCTTTCTTAAGACCATTTTTATAAATGGTGTGTTATACCAACTTGTCCTTATATCAAGTGTAGTAGATGTCATGCGTCAAGCAGCGCTGGGTCTAATGTTGTACCAATCACCATGTAACCGCTCCAAAGCATTAATAAGAATGCCGGTTCCGGTTGCTGGTGCTGTTGGGGGGCAGTGTCCGTATCTTGAGCCGCCTGTGAATATTATCGGAAGGGATGGGCAATGCATGGACGTGAAAGATAATGAATATTACAATGGGAATGCCATTATTTTGTGGGCATGCGGAGATGCTCAACGTAACCAGCTCTGGACATTCAAATCTGATGGGACCATCCGGTCCAATGGAAAATGCTTGACAACCTCTGAAGACGGTATCATGATATTCGATTGTGATACGGCTGTGCCTGAAGCCACCAAGTGGAATCTTGTTAATGGTGGTACCATCATGAATCCTAAATCAGGCCTTGTCATAACCTCTACTCAGGGGTCCGAGCTGACGCTAGCTCAGGATAGCAATTCTTCTAGGCAAGCTTGGAGTGCTGGATACAATATTCAACCACCCACAAATTATATCAGCGGGTTTCGTGAAATGTGCTTGCAGGCTAACGGTACTGCCAATGGTCGTGTTTGGCTAGCAAAATGTGGTATTGGATCCGAGCCCAGGCAACACTGGGCGCTCTATGGTGATAGCACTATTCGCCCTACAGTGACCTCACTCTGTGTGACATCAAATGGGCATCAAAGCTTGGATAGAATCATCCTCCTTAAATGTGATGGCAGGGGAAATCAGCGGTGGACTTTCATGCCTGACGGCACCATCTTCAACCCTAATGCTCGGCTAGTTATGGATGTCCGGGATGCTGATGTGTCTCTTCAAGAAATCGTTTTGTATCAGCCTAAAGGGAATCCTACCCAAAAATGGTTGGCATTCTAATGCATATGGCTTCCATAGCATAGCATGCATCTAAGTGCGTATGTATGTATGTCTAAGAATAAGAATAAGACACATAGATGCAAATATGCAATCTAATAATGAATATCGATCTAATAAATAAATGTGGGACTTTGTTTAATTAGTTGCTTAACACTCCATGCATGCGGCTTACTTACTGTATCCTCCTACAATTAATTCTAGCTAGTATGCATGGTTAGATTACACTATCAACGAACATGGCTGTTAGCTAGTTTCTGCTAATATTTTAGAAAAAAAAAAAAAAAAAAAAACTGTAATCTTGGACTGCATACAGTCATGAGACAAAAAATCCCAAATAATTATGGTATATTATACTTCAAATCATAGTTAAAAAAATCGCCCAAGATCGTGAATATTTGTTTGTTTGGAAATCAGCGAACACATTACAATAAAAATGTCATTTTCCATACTTATTTTTCATACTTTTAAAAATTGTGAAGAAAAATTTATTAATTTGTTCACACTTAAAAATGTGTAAAAAGTTTCCACATTTACAAGTGTGAAGAAATTGGAGATTTATAATAATCTTTACACTTATAATTGTGTAAATAAAAAGTCCACACTTATAAGTATGAACAAATCTTATTCACACTACAGTGTGACTTAATTGTAATACTCATTTCTTCACGCTTCGCATTGCGTGGTGAAATTTGTTATTCAAATTAAGTTCATGTTTTAAGTGTGAACAATTTAAATGTTCTACACAATTGTAAGTGTGGACTTTTTCTCCACATATATAAGTGTGTAAATTGTAATGTTTACTTGAATTTATTCATACTTTCAAATGTGAGGATTTTATACACATTTTAAAAGTAAATAATGATAAATTTGTTCACAGTTTTTAAAAATGTGAACAAATAGATGTGGACAAATAACATTTATTTTGTAGTGATACCAAATATTTATAATAATAATAATTGAAATATCGCCAAATTACCTCCAAATAATCGGATTTTCATGAATAGAATATGCGGATATTCGGCTATTAATTCCAAGCCCAAGTCCAATTCCACTGGATTGTTTCCTTGCCGGAATTTTCGCCGGAGCTGTCAGAATTTCAACAATTTTTTACCCTATTTCGACACATGATGTGAATATTCGCAAAACATATGTTTTTTGAACTATGCTTCAAATCAAGTCACGGTTACATATTAACAAACCTACCAAAAGAAGATATGATGATGAAGGCTTTGGACCTTATTGTCCATAACAATTGTTAATGATGATGATGAAGGCTTTAGAACCTTATATCATTTTTCCAAATTAACCCTCTCAACTTCTTCCTGATGAGCTCAGTACCAATTCGATACCAAAATTGGAAATACTGATGTAGATTGAAAATGAGATAACCAATCGAACCTGTTGATTCAATAGAATGCCAGGAACATTCTTCCAACAATCGTTGATTCAGAATAGAATATCGATGGTTAGGGGTTTCTTCACAAAATAGAATATCGATGGTTAGGGACCTAAATATTTATGGGCCTTAGGCAATTGCCTAACCCCCTCATATTATTGAGTCGACCCTGATTATACATGAGCATAAATTCATTATTGATCAACACGTTGTCGAAATCAACGTTTTAAAAAAATAACAATAATTAGTAACGGAATATTGAGCTTAAAAGATAGTCAATGATTCATTTCAAATTTTTCTATATATTTTATTCACCATAATGTTACGTGATTTGATTATCTTCTAATATTGGCTATAAAATCAGGGTGAGATCCATGCAAAACCCAAGTTATCCAAAGAACAAATGAGAAGATCTCAACCATCCAACCTTCTTTCATCCAATGGTCCACATTCCATCCGAAAATAACAAGGAGGGTATATTAGTAAAATCACATGTTACAATAAAAGCAAAAAATATCCCAAATCCTCTCATTTAACATTCACTTTCTCTCATAAAAAAACCCAATTCCGGATCTCCGAACCACACCATCCGAATTCATTCACCATCACGAAATCATTAACACCACGCGAGAACATTGAAACCACACCGAATAATGAAACCACCGCCGATTCATTGAAACCACCATCAAACGGAATCAAATCAAACCACCAATCTCGCCATCACAAAGAAACACCTCACATCAAACCAGCCACGAATCAAACCGCCGGAATCAAATCTATTAAAACCGCCACCATCACATCAAACCGCATTTAATCACCATTGAACCACCACCGATTAACCGGAAATAATGCCGCCAAGAGATTTAAACCGATTTAATTGAAGTTCCAGTGGATGAAAGTCAAGATAAAGATGATGTGTCAATGAAACCACCGGTAAATTCCTTAATTCAATTCTTGTTGTAAAATCCCAAATCCCATGGGATTCCTAGGGTTTACATGTTTTAGATTCAAATGTTGTTGTAAAATCCCAAATCCCATGGGATTCCAGGGTTTACATGTTTTAGATTCAAATGTTGTTGTAAAATCCCAAATCCCATGGGATTCCGTGGTGTTACATGTTTTAGATTCAAATGTTGTTGTAAAATCCCAAATCCCATGGGATTCCAAGTGTTTACATGTTTTAGATTCAAATGTTGTTGTAAAATGCCAAATCCCATGGGATTCCGTGGTTTACATGTTTTAGAATCAAATGTTGTTGTAAAATGCCAAATCCCATGGGATTCGAGTGTTTACATGTTTTAGATTCAAATGTTGTTGTAAAATCCCAAATCCCATGGGATTCAAAGTGTTTACATGTTTTAGATTCAAATGTTGTTGTAAAATCCAAAATCCCATGGGATTTCAAGTGTTTACATGTTTTAGATTCAAATGTTGTTGTAAAAATCCCAAATCCCATGGGATTCAAAGTGTTTACATGTTTTAGATTCAAATGTTGTTGTAAAATCCCAAATCCCATGGGATTCGAGTGGTTTATATGTTTTAGATTCAAATGTTGTTTAAAAATCCAAATCCCATGGGATTCAAGTGATTTATATGTGAATCTTATGTGAATCCCATGGATTTATATGCCAAATCCCATGGGATTCAAAGATGAAAATATAAAGGTCTTCATTGTGAGTCCCATGGGATTTATAATGAATCTTATGTGAATCCCATGGATTTATATGTGAATCCCATGGGATTCAACAGAAAATATAAATCCCATGGGATTCACATATAAATCCCATGGGATTCACATATAAATCCCATGGGATTCACATTTTTTTAAAATCTTAATCCCTTAATATTTTTCTTTTTATATGCAGATTCTATGAGATCACCAAGACCAACTTTATATGAACACACCGAGACACCGGGTGGATCGATATATTGGGAGCCTCATGTGGAAGGAATTGTTGTACCAGAAGAGGGGAAATACTATGATACTATAGAGGAAGCTATAGATATGTATAGTACCTATGCTGAAGCGGGAGGGTTTCAAATTAAAAAAGCAGGACAACGATTAACAAAATCTGGAATTGTACAAGCCAAGTACATCATGTGTAACAAAGAAGGAGCTCCGAGACATATTAATGTAGACACTTTGGATCCTAAGCACAGCGAGAAACAAAAAAGAAATACAACTCTACATGTAACAGTTGTCAAGCTCGTATAAGGTTAGAATTGGATATCGTTTCGAAAATACAAGCTAATTAAGTTTATTGCAAAACACAATCATATGCTTATACCAAAAGAGTATAAACATTTTACAAAAAGCAAAGAAAATGACCGTTAGAAAAAATGTTTGTTGTTAAAGCAAAGAACAAACAAAATAGGTGCAACACGGCTCACAACTTGTTAACGAGTATGAAAGGTGGATATGAATATGTACATGGGACATCTTCGATTTTAAGAATCATCACGGATATTAATATGTTCATAGGCGAAAGTGACGACAAATGCTTATAAATAAAATGGAAAATGAAAGTTGTATGTGCCAAACTTTACATTTCAAAGATAAGGTAGAAGAAAGTGAGTTAGTCGCAATGTTTTGGGTGATGAAGTTGCAAAATGCAATTATAAGGAGTTCGGAGACATAGTATCTTTTGATGCAACATTCGTGAGTAATAAGTAAGTGTTTGTTTTAATATAATTTATTTTGATGAAAAATCACATAAGATTTCGTTATAAATCCCATGGGATTCATATGAATCCCATGGGATTCATTTAGAAATCACATGGGATTCATTATGAATCCCATGGGATTCAAGAAGAATCCCATGGATTCGGGAAGAATCCCATGGGATTCAGAATCCAATGGGATTCTCTGTGAATCCCATGGATTGTTTTAAATCACATAAAGATACTTGGCAAGTAAAATTATTAAAAGACATGGATCATATAGAATCCCATGGGATTCAAGAATAACATTTGATTTCGTCACTAAAACTTATGTTATTTTTAGATACAACATGGTGTTTGTACCATTTACCGTGTCGATAATCATAAAAGTGTGTCACGCTTGGTTCGGGAATGCTTTTAAAAGAAGACACCGAATCCTACACATGGCTACTAAAGGCATTCATGATCGCTTTTCTAAAGAACCAACGATGGTGGTGACGGATCAAGACGGGCAATGAAAAGAGCCATTGAAGCCGTTTTCACTAAATCAAAACATAGACTTTGCATGTGGCATATTCACCAAAAATTCCAAAGAAAGGTAATTTATTGAATGTTTTTCGAATCTCATGGGAATCTCATGGGATTCTTTCTCAATCCCATGGGATTCTTTTCTGAATCCCATGGGATTCTTTCTGAATCCCATGGGATTCTTTCTGAATCCCATGGGATTCTTCTCTGAATCTCATGGGATTCATCTGGGAATCCGACAGTGGTTTACATGTGTTTATCATTTTATTTACAGATTTGCAAGGAAATATACAATGAAACTGATTTCAAAAAGCGTTTAAACAAGATAATTTGGAATATGTTCATGGAACCGATGGAATTTGAAGAGAAATGGGCTAAGTTGATTGAAGATTTTGGTTTGCAAAACCACAAATGGATGACCAAAATGTTTAAACTACGAGAAATGTGGATTCCAGCATATTTTATCACCTCGCCTTTGTTTGGATTGATGAGAACGACATCAAGGTCTGAGAGTGAAAACTCGTTCTTCAAAAGTTTCACAAGCCCAGGAGCGACACTTGTTAGTTTCATGATGTCCTATGAATCAGCAATGGAGAGACAACGTTATATTCAAGAACATTTGGACTTTAAAACACTAGATGCGGCTCCAAAATGTGAAACAAAGTTAGCAATTGAACGTCATGCAGCAAAAGTTTATACTAGGACAATATTTCTACTTGTTCAAACGGAAATAAAAGAGGCATGCTGGACTTGTGCGATACAGAACTAAAAATAGAAGAACGCTCGAGATTGTTATTGTTAGAGACAAAATCCGCAACTTATAGAATCCTTAATAAGGAAGTTGCAAAAGAACTAGCGATGAAGGCTAAACAAGAGCAATGTAAATATTTGTAGACTATAAGGTATATTACTTTCTCGTATAAACTAGGATTAATCAAGTAATCCCATGGGATTCATAATCAATCCCATGGGATTCATAATCAATCCATAGTAATCCCATGGGATTCAAGATGAATCTCATGGGATTGTCTAATAGGATTGACTAATAATTATAGGTATTCGGGAATCCCATGGATTTTGTGAATCCCATGGGAATCCCATGGGATTCTATTTAAAATCCCATGGGATTCGCTTAAAATCCCATGGGATTGTCTAATGGGATTGGCTAATAATTATTGTGTTTTAAAAAGGTACCGCGAATACGTAAGATGGGTCGGTGGTGTGTAGTTGCGACATTTTGTACGATTCGGTTTCCTATGCCGACACATATATTCGTGTTTTCAAGAATCGTGATATTAACTTCATTCCAAAACAATATATTTTGAGGCGTTGGACAAGAGATATCATACCACCGATTTGAGAAGGAAAAGAAACAGATATGGTGAAACAGATGAAGAAATTCAAAGACTTACAAATGAGGCAACGTTTCGTGGATGAATGTTTGTTTCGGTTGAGCAAAGACAAAGTGAAGATGGGTGTTTTGTAGAAAAGTTAAAGACATTGAAAATGTAAGTGGAGGCCGAGGTGCCAAATCCTCCTTCAAGAAATACAGAGATGTAATTGGTGATCATTTTGCTATTTCTAACCCCGAGAAGAAAATAGTTAACAATCCAACAAAAGCAAGAAATAAAGGGAATATTTCGTAAGCGTAACGAAATGAAAGGCGAAAGAGTGAAAGAGAAAAAGCGCTTCAAGTTAAAAAGAAACAAATGAAGCCTTGTGGACATTGTGGAGAGAAGACGAACTTGCATACGAAAACAACTTGTCCGATGAACCCAAAGGCAAGGCGAAAGGCGAAACCAACTGATGTTTGAAAAAAATTAATTTACTTATTTTTTTGTTAGTTCTTTTTTATTGTTTTCTTTTTATTGTTTTCTTGAATATATAGATTGAATATTCAAATTATATTCTGTTTAATTCACATATTTGTTATTTATATTCTGTTTAAAAACTTACTCGTAACAGAGGGGAGAGATAATCTGAATGGATCACAATGAATCCCATGAGATTCAGTTAGAAATCCCATGGGATTCACAATAAATCCCATGGGATTCACAATAAATCCTATACTTATATTCTATTTAAAAAATTGTATGCATAATCTGCATGGATTCACAATGAATCCCATGGGATTCTGTATAATTCACATAAAAGATAAACAACAGTTAACATTATAAAACTCCATCATAAACTCTCAACTGTTATAACATTCTCAAAATGATCTACCATCTACCATCAATGCACATGTTTTCAAAAGAACATTCTCAAAACTTATCTAACATCAATTAACATGTTTTCTAACATTCTACAATCAACTGATCAACTATTGATAGCTTCAACTGGATCAACGGCTAACTTTTCGGCCTTTTCTGGAATCACTTCGCGTTTTTCCCTATTCTTAATAGCTTCAACAATTATGTTCATCTTTTCTAGACGAGGAAGTTTATCAAACTCTTTGCTAGATCAATAAGCTTACCAAAGATGTATATTAATCTCATGTAACAAGATTTTGGTAGCAAACTTAAATCTCATCGCCTCAACATATCACCTCGTCAACTTGTAACCATCCATTTCACAAAACAACCAAACTCGAAAAATGTACCCACAATCCCATTTTGTAGCAGTGTTCACCATGGTAACATTCCATATGTAGCATTGTGAAAATACCACAATCACGGAAATTTTTCTTGGTTCTCCATTTTAGCTTTGGGATTCTTGGTTTAGCTTTAAGAATGTTAGCATGCTTTTGTGACCATAGAGCTTCAAATGTCGGAAAACAACTTTTCTACAAAATTATTAAAAAAGATCATAAATTACTAGAATTCTAGGAAAATGTCAATAGCGATTCAAATGGAATTATGTATTAATCCCATGGGATTATGTTTAAATCATAAAGTATTCATCAAAGAATCCCATGTGATTATCCCATGGGATTCAGAATCCCATGGGATTCATCAGATGAATCCCATGGGATTCATATGTAATCCCATGGGATTTCTAATGAATCCCATGGGATTTCTAATGAATCTCTTTAAAAATGTAAAAGTAAATACTTACAAGTACTAAGTTGAAAAAAATACTTACTAGTAGTTCACATGTTTTTTATATTTCGAATCATAAGTTGCTCCCGAATCATCATTTGTTATCTAGTATTGTTATCGATATTGTTCTGGTAAGGCTGATCACGATGACGTAAAAGTGGCCACCATTGCAAATTGGAAAAAAAGCCTGTTATAACAAAACAAAAATAATAAAAATGAATCCAAAGTAAAAACACAAACATCAATTTATAAAAAAAAAAAAAAAAAAAAAAAATACCAAGTCAATGCCGTCGAGAGCCAAGCCAGCAACATTATCTGCAAACTGAGCTAAAATTTCATCTTCAAAACTTTCAAATTTATTGTCCTCAGATGCCAACGTTCCATCAAACATAGATTTTACCAGATATGCAATTTAAAAGATCATGTTATGATTTGTATTGCTTTGGGGTGTTTGGTAAGTCGATAAGATGATAAGCACTTTATTAAACAAATAAGAAATTTACTAAAGCAAATCAAAAATAAATACTTACAATACATCTTGTTGGAAAAAGTGCGTGATGGAGAACCATGTTCTTTAAATCTCTTCATAGTTTAAAATAGCACTCCAACAGACAACAACATCTGAATCAATCCACAAACCGGGTGCTAACGTTTCCATTTGCAAACGAATGGAAAACACCGTGAACTCCGGAGATTCAGGATCAGATTCAAAAATTTTCTCACTATATGAGTAAACAAGAAAAAGAAAAAACATCTTTCAGAATCAGTTTGGAGTTTGTATGAATCCCATGGGATTCAGTACTGAATCCCATGAGATTCAATATAGAATCCCATGGGATTCAATACAGAATCTCATGGGATTCTCGCATGGGATTTGCATGTAATCCCATGGGATTTGATGTTTTTTTTATTAACTATATTAAAATAAACATGTAAACTTACAACTTGTCGCCTTGCATTGCAAACAAACTATTTCCTAGAATGAACTCCACTTTGTGATTTTGGATACAACCTTTGTCTTCTTATTCATATACGGAGATAACAAGTACGAAGAAGGTTTCACCTCACGCTTTCCACCGAGTAGCGATTCTTTCAGAGTCATTGGATCCGCATCATTGGATCCGGACCTCCGCTGAGCGATTCTTCCGAATACAATAAAAGGTTTAATTAAAAGAAACAAAATTTTCGTAAAAATAAAGAGATTCAAGAATATTACATATGCGTGCTCAAGACTATACACATGATAATCTCATCAACATTATCTAAGTTATTTTCTATCCATTCGTTAACACCTCCGTGATCTGTGCACGTGATCTCGTGCTCATCCTCATCCTTCTCACCTCATCAACTTCCTTCTCACCTCATCCTTCTTAGCATCAACTTCCTTCTCACCTCAACAACTTCCTTCTCACCTCATCAACTTCTTTTCTCACCTCATCCTCTTTTTATCGATTCATCATTCTCAACCTCATCAACTTCCTTCTCACCTCATCCTTCTCAACCAAATCTTCATCTTGTTTCTCGACCTCATCGGCCAAATCTTCTAAAGTTACCTTCTTCCCATTCTTATCATCGTCATCATCATCCTCCTCATCATCATCGCCATCCTTCCCACTACCATCAATCCATCATCATCCACTTCATCATCGCCATCCTCTTCATCATCGCCATCCTCTTCATCATCCTTCCCATTACCATCAAGATCATCATCCTTATCATCGCCATCCTTCCCTTCATTGACATCCTCAATTAATAGCTTCGGTTGCTTGAAAATATTAGAATACTTTTTATATAGCTCCTCCAACTTTGCATCACCGGGGTAATCTGACATTGCTTTCGTGAAATAATCTTCTATAACAACTCTTTCATCACAAATCAACTCTAATTTTTTTTCAATTTTATTAAACAAGTCCTCAAATAAGAAACATTGTAATAGTCATAATAAAGCTCAATGCAATGAATCCCATGGGATTTCATTTCTAATCGACTGCATGTGAATCCCATGGGATTCTATCGTGGTTGTAAACAAGAAAAGAAAACATCATTTCGTAAAAACATTGAGTTTGTATGAATCCCATGGGATTCATTACAGAATCTCATGGGATTCACTTCAAATCTCATGGGATTCATAATGAATTCAATAAGATTTGTAGTGAATCCCATGGGATTCTGTATTGAATCCCATGGGATTCTGTATTCAATCCCATGGGATTCACACTGATATCATTTAATAACAATAAATGTAAAACAAATAACAAAATTTTAAAAGGAACCTTTCAAAAAGAATCTTCCGAATCGCCACAAATAAACCCTTCAGCCTCTTGAACCTCAGATTCAGTCCATTCTGGTTGAAGTGGTAGCAAACCAAAACATTCTTCTTTAAGTTCTAGATCCTGTCGTTGGGACATTAAGTATGAAGACCAGCTTTTGATTGCAGGACGTGTCCGGACAACAGGAATCTTTTCATGCTTTGTGGAATCCAGATACAAAAGCTGAAAAACAAAAAAGTGTAAAAGAAGGTTATAACAAATCTGTCACACAAACACATTTAATAATCAAAAAAATAGAGTTCAAAACTTAGAAACTTACAACAAGGAAGGTATATGGACCAGTATAATGATTAGATGTCGTTGTTGGGACTTTATGGCGTTTAAGGCAGGAAAAAATAAAGTCACACCAATCAATAGCCTTAACATCAAGATCTTCACGCAATCTTAACACAACATCCAAACATATCTTCCCTTTAACCCATCAACCTCACCCATCAAGTTTGCAAAAGGGCATGAAGTTGACTTTAAAAGGAAGTCGACTTCCGAGACTCGATCAATTTATTAGCAATGTCATTAACACGGACATCCTTGAGTTTTTAGGATGAAACCGACCGATCCAATTCATCACAAAGTCATCATTTTTCGATCTAGCATCTAGAGAAAAGAGATTGACCACCAAATGGAACACCTAATATCTCATGAATTTTGAACTAGTGACCTTGATTGACTCGCCTTCTCCAAAACCAACTCACAACTTCCTCGCATGAAATCTAGAAATTACATACCTTCCCAACCTTGAAGGAATGTGATCTATTTTACACTTGTGTAACGAACTAAACCGATGTCGCCCAAAACCGCTTCATATCAACCTTAGCGTCACGGATGGCAAAAAAAGTGTCAGAGGTGTTGTCCGTGAATGAAGAATCGAAACATGGAAACATACTTTTCATGCGCTTCCTCTTCTCTCGCCAACACCTTCTTACCTTTCTTCTTCGACTTCCCTCTTCATCATAATCTTCCTTCTTTACAAGCTTCTTATCATCAACATCATCCGAATTCTCCTCTTCTCTTAGACAAACCCTTTCCTTCAAAACCTTTTTGTATCTTCAATATCATCACAATCTACGTAAAAAAAAAGACATTATAAATATGTTGGTCAACAAAATCCCATACTAATATTATATTTAAAAACTTGTATGCATAACCCGTGATGGATCACAATGAATCCCATGGATTCACAATGAATCCCATGGGATTGTAGAAATACCATGAGATTCCCATGGGTGTAGAAAGCCCATGGATTCACAATGAATCCCATGGGATTGTGTAGCATCGTGGTGCAGGCATGTAGCCTTTGCCTGGTGGCATTACCTTTCTTATCCTTTGCTCCTTACCAACCGCCTTCTTACCCTTCTTACCCTTTTGCTCCTTCACCTCTTCATCCTTCTCCGACACCTCCTTTTGAACAGGTGCCTTCTCCAACACCACCTCCTTTTGGACTAAAACTGTTTTATCAAAACCAAGTAAAACTACTTTATGACTTCTAAAATGCAATTCACTACTAAAATTAGAAGAACTTCTGTCTTAAACTGATTCAAAACTGATAATTAACATAAATCTCAACATTAAAAACAGATTAAAACTATACCTTTTTGTTGCTTGACCTTCGGTTTTTTTTCGCCTTCTAATTCAGATAAAGACAAAATCCTTTTACGCTTCACTTCATCTTTGACCGAATCGTTCAACCGACTCAGCTTTATCCAACTTAACTGCAGAATCTACATAAAAAAAGACATGATATAAATATATTGATCAAAAAATACCATGATACAATCCCATGGGATTGTATGGAATCCCATGGGATTCATTAGCTGATTTAGAACAGTTTAACAACTAAAAAAGGAGCATGCAAAACTTGTATGCATAACCCGCATGGATCACAATGAATCCCCAATGAATCCCATGGGATTAGAAATCCCATGGATTCACATAGAAATCCCATGGGATTAATGAATCCCATGGGATTCACAATGAATCCCATGGAATGCTAGATGTGCAACAATAAACTCAAGTACATATAATGAAAAACAAATTTAAAACAGTAGCATATCAGAGTGTGGCATTACCTTTTGCCTGCTCCTTTACATTCTTATCCCTCGCTCCTTACCAACCGCCTTCTTACCCTTCTTACCCTTTTGCTCCTTCTCCGACACCTCCTTTTGAACAGTGACTTCTCCGACACCTTCTCCTTTTGGACTAAAACTGCTTATCAAAACCAAGTAAAACTACTTTATGACTTCTAAAATCCTCTTAATAAATCCCATGAGATAAAAAATATACCTTTTTCTGCTTTTTTCCGATAGACCTTTAAACTCTTCTGCTTATCTTCAAGATCTTCGGCCTCAACCGGCTTAACCTTAGCCGACTTATCAAACCTTCTTATCAACAAATTTTCTTACCCTTAGCCGACTTATCAACCTTAGCCGACTTATCAATGCCTTCTTACCCTTCTTAGCCTCTCGCATCCTTGGCTCCTTGGTCCTTGGCCTTATCCCTTGCTCCTTGGACTCGTGCATCCTTCTTCGACATAACCTTATCCAAGACCTTCTCCTTTTGAACAGTGCCTTCTCCGACACCTTCTTAGCCGGCACCTTGTCTTTTCAACAAGCACTTTCTTTTTTTTCGGCACCACCTTCTCTTTGTAGCCCATGACGCCTCTTTGCGACTTCAAGGATATCGATTTTGTTAACCACTTACGTGGGAAACCGTGACAACACCTAACATAAAAAAAAAAAAAAAAAGTTAGATATACAATAATGCATTAATTTGCATTTTAATTTCATTTATGTCTCATTTGAAAAAGTGCCAATTTAGTTACTCCTCTCGTACTGTAATTATTACCTTCACATTCGCCTACTAAACAAGTCGGTTTAGTAGCAAAACGCATATATACCTAATCGACACGCTAGACTTGTCACGTGTCCTCAATAATATACCTAACTTAATTAGTTTACACAAGAAGCACGTACATTCTACATTACTAATTACACGTATTTAGCAAATGCTAGACTTGTCACGTGTCTCAATAAGCATACATATACCTAATCGACACGCTACTTAGCAAGTGCGTACATTCTACATTACTAATTTTTTCTTGAGTCACGCAATCAATTACAATAAGATTCATGTATTTCGTAGTATACATATACACACACATATCAACGCTAATAGCTAACTTAATTACACTGCTTAGCAAGCAACATACATTCTACATTACTAATTAAAGTATCTCGCAATCGCCACAAGAACTCAGACACAATCAAACACGCCCGCTCAATCATCTACTCAATCAACTTATACTTTTCCTTACAACTTAGGTAGTCCCATACACATATATACCAAGCATGTACGCTCGACACTCTACAAGCTACTAATCACACATATTTAGCAAACGCAAGTGTCTTAATATGCATACAACCATACATATACCTAGTCGACACGCTACTAAGCAATAGCTTATATTCTACATTACTAAACGTGAGAGTCTTAATAAGCATACATATACCTAATCGATTAGGCCACTCAAGAAGAGCTTATATTCTACATTACTCGCAAGCTACTAATTACATGTATTTAGCAAACGCAAAACTAGTCGCGTGTCTCAATAAGCATACATATATTTACCAAATACCACTAATCGGTGCTAGTTTCGCCAAACATAGCATTAACTTCATAACACCCTCGCTTAGCGCCTCCTCATAAACTCTAAAATAAGTCGACAAATTAAGCTCTAAAATAAGCAATCTAATCACAAATTTCACCACAACTCTTCAATCACAAATTTCACCACAACTCTTCAATCACAAATTAAGCTCTAAAATAAGCAATATAATCTGATTCCTATAACACAAACTTTAAGCCATCACAAATTTCAGTCACAACTATTCAATCAAAAAATAAGCAACTGATGTTAATTAATCAAAAAATAATTAAAAAAATGAATTTCGAAGCTTACTTTCATTAGAAACGTTAGATGAAGCAGCTTTTGCCACTGAATCGCCTTTAGATAGGGCAATCTCTTCTCGAATATCCATTTTAATAGAATACTTATGGTTGCGGTGGTTTTGGGGTGGTTTGGGGCGGTTTGGCGGTGGTTGGCGGTGGTTGGCGGTGGTTAGGGTTTGAAGTGGTTTGGGATCCGAAAAGTTGAGAGGGTGAGAGTGAGTGAAACGTGTGTGTGTGTTTTCACGTTTGAGTATAATGAGAATGTCAAATTACAAAAATGACCCCTTTAGTATAATTTTAGTTTCAAATGTAGATTAATCTAATCCGTTGGATTCAAATGGATGGATGATTGAGATCTAACCATTTGTTCTTTAGATAAAACTTGTTCCGTATGGAACTTTTCTCACCGTCTCCAGAGGTTGTCAAGCATTTTCCATTGGACCGGATGGTGCCATCAGATTTGAATGTCCAGAGCTGGTTACGTTGAGCATTTCCGCATGTCCACAAAATAATGGCATTCCCATTGTAATATTGATTATCTTTCACGTCCATGCATTGCCCATCCCTTCCGATAATATTCACGGGCGGCTCACGATACGGACACTGCCCCCCAACAGCACCAGCAACCGGAACCGGCATTCTTATTAATGCTTTGGAGCGCTTACATGGTGATTGGTACAACATTAGACCCATTGCTGCTTGACGCATGACATCTACTACACTTGATATAAAGACAACTTGGTATAACACACCATTTATAACAATGGTCTTAAGAAAGACTCCAGACTCATCTGACCATTGGATTTGCACGGATAGATCCTTCCATCTGTTCTCCATGCTTATGGCCCTGTGGTCTGGTATGAAGTTTAGATTTTCCCCCAACATGTTTCGTCTGATAAGATGTTCAACGTATCTTATCCTTACTGCTTCTGGCACCATTTGAATGATCACCAACATCGCGCTGGGTTGAGATTGTCCGGAAGATAAATTTCTGATGGCGTCATTTAAGGCACCATGTCCAAGTTCTTGACTCTCTCTATCCGGAAGACTGTCATAGTTGCCAGCGAAACCAAGCGGTCTATAAAAAGCTAGTGGGAAAGCCTGAAATAATGCTTCTGCGACCGGTTTGTCAAGATCTAAATAGTATATAAAAGTTGGGCGAAAATTAATGCGCTCAATATAACCCACCACATCGACACTCACTGTGTCGATTATTACAGAGATAGCCTCGCCACTGCTGCTCTGAAGTTGAACCTGGATGAAACGTTCTTCAAGAGAGACACTCGTGGGGGGCTGTGTTACTGGAATTCCATGAGCGCCGGTTCCGCTTGCTAGTCGACTTCGTAGTTCTTCTATAAGCTTGGCATAGGCTTCAACGTTGGGAGTGTCTCCGTTGTCGTAAAAGAAAATATTCTTCTTAGTATCAGCTGTCTGAACACCTCCGAGGTGAAGGTGAATTGCAGCAAGAAGAACAAGAAGAGTCGCTAATAGTCTCATTGTATGTTCTAGTTAAGAATATATGAGGTTTTATGGTTTGTGAATGTTAATGTGGTTGGTTGGTTGGTTTTATAGGCCGGGCTTGGTACCGTAATAATATGAACCTAGCTGTTAATCATCCAAAAAACAATATTGGCAGGATTAAGAAAGAGCCAGGTGGCCGAATGAGGCATCAACACGTACTATTATTCAATAATTATTGTATGCTCTCATGCAAAAAATGTGTGAATATATAGCGTGAGAGTATTTTGAAGTTTTAGTGAATCGTCCACAAGACAATGACAAGATTACTAATACGAATATCTCTCATCCATAGAACTAGAAATGAAAGGTGTATAGTTGGTTTTGAATGATGATCTTCATCTGGTAGCGAATACTCCCAAAGAATCAATTAATGGACCACATTATCATTTTCTTCAAGCACTTGTCAATGAAAAAAACGTGTGTATAGCGTGAGAGTACTAATTTGAAGTTTTGGTGTATCATCCAGACAGGGCCGGAGGCCGGCTCAATAATATGAGTTGGTTAGGCAATTGCCTAAGGCCCCTCATCCTTGCAGGCGACACGATGGTGGATCGAAGAAAGGGAAAGCATGAAACTGGTGAACAAATTAAGCGACGAAAAATTTCCGGCGACATGTGGCCATTTTAAAGAGGTAGCTAGAGAGAATATCTGGTTAGAGAGGAAGTAAATGTTCGTCGTAAACCATCAAAGAAGAACTTAAATTAATTATTAAAAATGGATAATCGATCTTAATTGATTTTATAGCCAATATTAGAGAAGATAATCAAATCATGTAACATTATGGTGGAAAAAAATATATAAAGTTTTTTAAATGAATCAATGACTCTGATTTTAAGCTGAATATTCCATTACTAATTATTGTTATTTTTTTAAAAAAACGTTGATTTCAACAACATGTTGATCAATAATGAATTTATGCTCATGTTTAATCTAGGTCGGCTCAATAGTATGAGTAGGTTAGGCAATTGCTAATGCTCCAAATATTTAGAGCCCCAAAATTTAAATAGAGTATTTTGGATATGACTAAAAATAAGGTACCAACGTGAGTGAATTTTTTGACAGCTCCAAATATTTTTTTGGCAGCGGCTCATAACAAACGAAGAGTATCCAAGTCTCCAACAGTCTTCTTGAAATCCAAGAATCTCCACACTTCAACAGTCTCCAATGTTTATAAAGGGATTTTGTAAGTTTATAATTTATTCATCTTCAAACAACCACCAAATTCGTTTATTCCTCCTTGAAACCACTAGCCCCCAGGTTCACCGATAGTCTGTTTTTTCTTTTTATATCATTTGTGTTAATTCATTTTTATTGTGATTTTTTATTCTCAATGTCGAACCGAATCAATAACTACGAATCTGGTAATTCGAAAAAGATTAAAAAGTTAAAACAAGAGGCTTTAATAGAATCTAAAAAATGAGCATTACTAAAATTTCTAAAACCCGTTAATGTTGATGAAAATGTTAATATTGATGAAACTGTTAATCCACTTTTGTTTTTGGCCTGCACTTTTGCTGCTACTTTGATAAAACCTTTGGTTTGCTGCCACCTTGATGGTCTTTACTGTCTCTTTGATATATCAACTTTTTTTGGCATGCACTTTTTGCCCCATTTTGTTTAAAGTGGTTTTCATTCAAACACAGACATATATATATTTATTTGTCTATATAAACAATGATTAATTTGATGTATAAATGGTCACTAGATGCGTGCAAAGATTCGTGAGGTTTTTAAGCACTTTTCAATAGCTATTATTAACAGCTATTTTCGAAAAAACAAGTCCTATGATGACAAGTATCACTATAAATCAATCGACGAAGAGGAACGTAGTAAAATCAGTTTTTTTTTATACTAATGGACTAGGCTCTAAAAATTGGTTTCACCTAAAGCCGTCAAAAAAGTTAAGTCGGCCTTGCATCTAGAAGACAGTGACACTTAATTACTAATATGAATGAATGTCTCTCATCCCTAGAAATGAAATGTGTATAGTTGGTTTTAAATGATGATCCTAATTATCTAGTAGCGAATACCCCCAAGGAATCAATTAATTGACCACATTGTCACTTTCCTCAAGCACTTGCCAATGAAAATATCCTTAAATAATACTCCATGCATTTTCCTCAAGCAAGCACTTGTTAATGAAAACATCCTTAAATAACACTATGTTCACTTAATAATACTATGTTTAGATGTTCAGGTTTACGCGGAATTATTTTTCTAAAATAAGTGAAGTGGTGACTCAATGATGATTTAACAAACTAGCATAGGACCCCACAATACGGCGGAATAAATAATTTGTATAATTTGTAATGTTTTATGATATTGGGAGTGTCTCCTTTGTTGTAAAAGAAAATATTCTTCTTAGCATCAGCTGTCTGAACACCTCCGAGGTGAAGGTAAATTGCAGCAAGAAGAACAAGAAGAGTCGCTAATAGTCTCATCGTACGTTCTAGTTAAGAATATATGAGGTTTTCTGGTTTTTGAATGTCAATGTGGTTGGTTGGTTGGTTTCAATATGAATGATCAACCTATTGACAGGGTTAAAAGAGCCAACTAGTTGATGCATCAACACAATTATTCATTATTGCATGTTTTCATGGAAAAAAAAACGTGTGTATAGCATGAGAGTACAACATTACTAATATGAATGTCTCTTATCCATAGAAATGAAATGTGTATAGTTGGTTTTGAATGATGACACTACAAAATTATATACGGTATCAAACATCGTCACAAATTTTAGTCATGTGTCTATATTGATCGGATGTTGTTGTACCGGTCAAAAATATGATCCTAACTACCTTATACTAGCTAGGGTAAGTTGGGGTCGAATCCACAAGGAACGTATGTTGTTATGATCAAGTTCTACGGTTGGTTGTTTTGAACCAAAAACTATTTTTGCAAATAAAGATAATTTAAATACAACTAAAACTAGATTATTAAAATGATAAAAGATAAATGGACTTGTAAACGATGGTAAAAAGCATATCCTTCCCGAATCTCAATAATGATATTAACCTGTATCAATCAAACTTCGTTTGATGAATCAAAAGCACATAGACATACTTATATTTGTTGAAAGTATAATATTGAGTATAACCTATGTCAACTCCACAATCTAAACTCCACAATTTGTATTAATTTCTAAACTAGTTGAAAATGAATGTGGTTGGTTGGTTTTATTGTCCTTCAACAACAATTTTCACATCTATCCATATTTTATACGCATACTTTTATTACCCCATTTAATTTTCACATCTATCCATTTACACGCATACATTTATTGTCCCCTTTAACTTTCACATCTACCATTTTTGCCCCATTGGCTAGAATTTTTTTAAAGGCTGATAATTGTCGCATCGTATAATTGTTGTTTTTTTTTTCCGTCGCATCATGCGACCATCCTGCTAGTAGTATGAATGAACCTATTAGAGTGGTCACAACACCGCCACCAGTCTCTTCCCACCACCAGTCCTTGTCAGCGCCACATCAGAATTTCAATTTCTACCATAACCACGCCACACCAACCACAAGTCACCTACAATGTCACCACCAGCACCACCAGTCTAGGACTCATCGTTTTTTAAATTTAATTTATCCTTTTATATAAATAAAACTAAAAACAATATATCATTTTAAAATAAATATGGTATATTAAATAACGAGTGTGGAAACCGCGCGATGCAGCGGGATTGGCTTAAAAGGACTTACTTTGTAGCGACACTTAAACCTCAGGGACTGTTTTTGCCAAGTTGTGAAACTTTGCATTTAATGTTTGGACTTATTTTGGAACGACACTTAAACCTCATGGACTGTTTTTGTCAAGTTGTGAAACTTTGCATTTAATGTTTGGACTTACTTTGCAGCGCCTCTTGAACCTCAGGGGCTATTCTTGCCAAATCGGAAAAGATTGCATTTAATGCATGTTTTGCAAAACAAAGGCTCCTGCCTTTTAGTATATATAGTAATAACACATTTTATAAATAAAAAAACATACATTTCCTAAAAAAAATAAATTACTACAATACTAATTTGCAAAAGAAAAAAAACGAAAAACACTAATCCATATTATATATACAAATACACCGTTTCTTAGTGTATAAAATAAAATAAAATAAATAAAAAGTTACTAACTTTACCTTTTAACTTCATCTTCTTCCTCTCTATTTTCCTCCTTCTAAAAAACACATACACACACACACACAAAATGCAGATACACACGCCCATATACAAAACAACCACACTACACATATACATATATATTATACATACATACATGATCCTAACAAAAAAAAACACGGTCGTTGTTGCAATCACGGACTCTCACCACCACGGGTCTCATCATGAGACACACATGGTGGTGTATTATCACCTCGCTTCGAGGCGGAAGCACGAGGTGTAACGGAAGGAACATAAGCACAAGATAATAGAACATACCAACATTAATATTAAAAGAAATATTACACCATTACAATACCAGTTTAGCCAACATCATGAATATATTACAAAGCTTAGATTCCAAAATATTATGTTTTAAACATAATGGTTTATATTGACAAGTGAAAGCTTCATTATGCTAGACTTGGTAGAAAAAGCTTACTAACGATCACCTGAAATGCATGAGAGAAAAACGGGTCAACTATGATAATAGTTGGTGAGTAAACACGTTTAGCGAAATAAGAAAACTCGTAAGAAATATCAAAACTTTCGGTCGACGAAAAATGGTCCACCAAGCAAAGGCGTTGTAAATCCACTCAGTTCCAAGTTCCGCCCATACAAAACTTGCAACCTGTGTGTTCACAACCCACTGCCAAAAGTAGTATGTCTAAAAGTCAAGTATAAACGGTCATAATAGTTCACAATATAGTACCACGAATATAATAATTCGTGGATGCTCGAACATAGGAGACTTTGCACCGCTCCAACAAGTGGAGACTCCTTTGTCACCGGCCACCTAGGCGAGATTTATTGAGACGCCCACCAATAAGGCGAGACTTTATAGTGATGCTCCGAACATAGGAGACTCCTTTGTCACTCGACCACCTAGGCGAGATTTATTGAGACGCTCCACCAATAAGGCGAGACTTTATAGTAATGCTCCGAACATAGGAGACTCCTTTGTCACTCGACCACCTAGGCGAGATTTATTGAGACGCTCCACCAATAAGGCGAGACTTTATAGTGATGGTCATAACATGTACGGTTCAATAAGTTCCAACAAGTCATAATTTCCTAAATAAGTTCAAGGATTTAATTCAAGTTCACAAGTTCTAGTCAAACTAATTAATAAAAGTAGTGATCAATATAGCTCAAGAAAGTTCATGCATTTCGCCCCAAAATATAGTAAAAACGGAAAAAGGGGGGTTTGTGATTACTCACTTGGTAAACTGAGGCGATGACAAAAGTGAGTACACCGAGGTATAATGTGATGTGTCAACCGGGACCTATTACGAATGATATGATATGTCATGAGTTGCAATGTAATGTTATGCATGCACTTCGTATGTTATTTATACCATTTACGGGTTTTGAAAATATTACACGTCGTCGAAAAAATACTCTTTTGAAGTCTTGACCCTTCAAAAATGTCTTTACAAGTTTTTACGTCAAAATGTCATCCTACAATGGTTTTATAATGATTTATAGTGAAATTACTACTTTTCGTCGCAAAACAATGTCGTCGGAAAAATCATGAACTTAACAAAAATGGCTTTGGAAAACTAGTCGTAAAATAGTGTACGTCGATCGTTAGAGAACGAACTCGACTGTTTTGGAAAGTTTGTATCGATATCTAGAAGTTTCAGTTCAGAAGTTTTCGTCCAAAAGGTCTCGATCATATAGATATTAAGGGCTAAAGATAGTGATTTTGGCTAATTGTGTGCAGAAAATGAGTTTCGGCCAAGTTTGAACATCCATAAATAATTTACTATAACTCCGCTTTACAAACAGCTTTTTGTTTTGAAAAATATGGCCGGTGAACTTGATTTTACTAGAAGACATTTCGTCCAAAAGTTTCACAACCTTGTTAAAACAACAGA
>CM040244.1:3487221-3538759 GCA_022545495.1 Chrysanthemum lavandulifolium
GGTCTTGCGATGCATGGGCTCTTGATGGTTGTAGGTGGGACGAACACTGGTTAGCAACTTTATCCCATTTTCCAAAGAGAACTTAACTAATTGTTTCGGGTTAATTGATGTATGCTATCATGCACAAACAATTGGCATACATCAATTAACCCGAAACAATTTGGGCATACGTGCTTTTGAGAGCGAACGTGGGTTGTTCCTATCAAACAAAGAGGTATTCATATCTTTCACTTTTTACCAAAATACCATTTTCGTTTTGTATTAACATTTCTTTCATTATGGCAGAAAGTATTTTCGGAAGCTGCAGAAATGGCAAAGAAGTACAGGCATAAATTACCTACCATTTCAGCTACTCGCAAGTTAGAACGTCTTTCAACGGATGCCCTGCCTTTCAATGATGAAGAAAATATGTATGCAAATTGGAAATGGTTCAAGTTTGAATGAGATAATGAATCAAAATGACCTTCATACCGCCCTCTTGGCCGATGTACAAAGATAAACAGAGTGTTTAACGATCTTTGCAAGCTTGATCAAGGTAAGCTTATACTGAAGTTAAGATCAAAGTTGGCCTGTTTACAAAGAGCCTAAATTGTTTCGGGTTAATTGATGTATGCTATCATGCACAAACAATGATCGGTATCCTTGTGTTGTTTGTATAAGTCATTTCCTATAGTGTCGCTTAACCACGACATTTGAGTTTGTGTTGTTTGTAACGTTCCGGGATCATGACAATGTAGTTAAAGTTAATGAGCTACAAATTTAGTCTATTGGGATCAAACGATTCCGAAGTTTGTTAATAGCATTGAGTATAAAAGAGGGTTAAAGGTCCAAAAAATGCATGAACTTTCCACATTTTACTATTGTAACAATAAACTTTTAATTTTCCTAATAAAACAAAAAACTTTCTTAATTACCCTTATTGTAACAAAACTTGACACGTGGCACCCTTAATCCTTTTATTACCGGATTAAATCATCTATTCTCGTTTTAAAATGTGGGGGGGCCTTTTTTGCCAAGTTTCGAAACTATTAAACCTAAATACAAAAGTAAATAAAACCCAAACGTTTTCCCCAAATCAAGAAACCAATTGCATCCTGTTTTCCCTCACAAACCCTAATCCACAAAATTGAAAATTATGGCGTTGCCCTTTCAATTGTTTATGTTTGTGGTAACAATTCAGGTATGTAATTATGTTTGAAGGGTCATTAAGTTGAGTCTCCACCACCTCTTCAACAAAATGCCTTAACGACTTCGTACTGAATTCGTGAGTCGAAACTTGTCTTTGGAACTTCTATGCCTCACCATCGATGTTAAAGATACCATCACCAAGTAAATCATACGAGTTGTCCTCATGGCACGCCTTTTGGGTAATTTTGGAAGTTGGTTTTGAGTATGTGTTTTACAACATCGGGGTTGCGGTCATAACACGAACATTGCCTAGAGGACGGTGGATCTTGATGCACTCGGTAGAGGGTCGTTGTTGCCCAAGTCGGCGTCCATTGGATGAAGCGATGCCGGTTTTGTAGAATAGGGAATAAAGATCCAATCAATGGGTATGTTCTTGGTGCATATTTACAAGTAGATTTGATGAAGAAAGTGGTGCATATGGATTTGAGGAAAAGAAATGTTAATGGAAGGAGTAAAAACAGAATCGAAGAAGAAAGTACCAAGTTGATCATGGTGGATGTGTGTGAGATATGATGGAATCAAGATGATATGAATTTATAGAAAATACTTACATCAGGATACCAAATAAGATTCATAAACCTTACGTATGATGTTTCACTAAATATATATTAACTTTTGGTATTTAGTTTTAGTAGTTTCGAATGTTGGCAAAAAAGGCCCCCCAAAATGCTAAAACGGGTAAGAGTTGGATTAATCGGGTAATAAAAGGATTAAGGGTGCCACGTGTCAAGTTTTGTTACAATAAGGGTAATTAAGAAAGTTTTTGGTTTTAATAAGAAAATTAAAAGTTTATTGTCACAATAGTAAAATGTGGAAAGTTCATGTATTTTTTGGACCACTAACCCTATAAAAGACTACCAATGAAATTCATATAACTGTCAAGGTCTTAAAATTTTATTGTTGGAAATTTTAATTGGAAAATGCTGTTATGCATTTGACTACGAAAAACTTAGGAATGACATTTTGGACCGGGGTCGAGTTAACGGGATAGAGAACTCCAACCTTGAAAACGAGTTGATTAAATAATCAAGTTGGTTGTGTCGGTCGTTACCCGTTTACACGTAATCCAAAACACGATTTATGTAACTTTTAATTTGTGCCATTTGACGAGTTAAGCAAGTTACACAAATTTAACGGGTTTTGGGTTGACCCGTTTAACCCATAGCATGTTACATGGGTTAAACAAGGTGAATTGTTGACTTGTTTAATTTTTATTAAAAAAATTAATAAAGTGGCGGGTCAACCTCCTTTAACTCATTCCAACCTGAACACACGACTTGTTTAATACTAGTAAATGGTTTAGATAGTTGATTGGAACACGCTGCAAAACCTATTTACACCCAACCAACCCCGTTTATTTGCATGTATGACACTGGCTCGTGTTTCGCGTCATATGAGAAATTACCACTTATACTCCGTATCAATTTTAACAAAAAAATATTATGTTTTTAAGTATTACTTAAAGTGAAAAACTGAAAAGAATTAGACAAAAATGTTTACTTTTTATTTTTAACTTTTACTTACCAATAGAATTTTTAGGGTTTAAGTTTATTAAATAATGGCGTCTTTCTCAAATGTCCGATGTGGACTGTGACTTTTGCAACCCTGGTTAGGTAGTGTACTTTTTTACGTATCGATATAGTGCATCAGATTTCTCTTGCCTCACGTGGCTTGCCCAATCACCGGGTTTGTGACGTGGCTTGCCAAGTCAATTGGCTTGCCTACGTGGAAAAAAAATTAAAATTTTAATTTGGAAAAAACTTAACCATCCTCTTGGGTGTCTCATGAATCGAACACAAAAACCTCCATCGTGGGTTGGTTGTACTGCATCGAGGGTTAACAAACACCCCTTGGGTGTTGTCGTGATCCGAAAACCATCCGGATGCACCCTATAGCAACACCAAGACATATCACAGTTAAGAATACCTTGTATTTTGTTGTCTATAGCAAAACCAACACACCTTTATAGGTTGTGGTTGTACCGTGGACTCAACACAAAGCAAACACACCCTAGATGGTTGACCCACTAAACCGCAAACAAATAACAAGCAGACAAACCAGACGCACCCTTTTGGGTTCTTTGTGACACAAACAAACACCAAGCGCCATTAGCTGGTTGGTTGGTGGCCGACAACACTACCAAGCATACCCGAGCTTGTGCCGAGTTGGTGAGCTAACAAAAGCAAGCCAAACAAACACACCTCTATAGGTTCGACATAACAACAACAATAACATCAAGATTTTAATGAAAAGCTACAACTCATGTACAAAAGAATAAAACAAGCGGTTTCAACTGAGACCAAGTCGGGTTTTACCCGTAGCCTCTACGGGTTTTGTGCTCGACTGTACGAAAAAAATAAACACGCGACAAATCGAATCAAATACACACCCAAATGAGTTTTGAAGGAAGCAAAGATAAACAAAACCAAGATCAAACCCGAGACTACCAAACAAAACGACAACCCTCTTGGGGTTTTGTGGCCGACTCGATCGAAACAAACACACCCTTTGGGTAGTTTTTCAAGCCAAGGCAAACAGGCCCGAGACCAAATCCACAACAGCAATAGATACGTGGGTTGGCATACCAATAAAACAAAGTGGAGATGGTTATGATGGATTGACGTGATCACGACCAAGTCCCGTGGACAAGATAACCGCGACACGATCTATACCCAAAACCACATGATCTCCTTGATGGTGATGGTTGTGGTGTTATAAAGTGGTGATGGAGCGGCAGTGGTCGGATGGTGGTGATGTTGTGGCGGTGGTAATGTGGTGGTGCATAGAGTGAGAGGAGGAGTAATATCTGCTTGTGGAAAACAGAGATAAGCAACCCGTGTATAGGGTTAAAAAAAGAAAAACAACAAAAATTCCACGTAAGTTTGATATATTTACTTGGCTTGCCACGTATGCAGTTTGTGACCATATCGACACAGAAAGAAAAGTACACTACCTAACCAGGTTGCAAAAAAAGTACAGGTACCATATCGGGACATTTGAGAAAGTACATGGCTATTTAATAGCTTAAACCCAATTTTTTATTGTTTCTTACTAAAGAAGTTGAGAAACCGAGCATAAATGTAAAAATAAACGCTTGGGTTACAGCTAACAAAACAATACTCAAGGGACCATTCCAACCAAGGTTGTCAGGATCGGGATCCTATTTAGAATCGTTTTCGGCTTTGCAAGATCGTAATCGTAGGATCGGATCGGGATCGTAAGATCCTATGAAAATGTATATATTTTTATATAGGGGTTGTAGATCTATATTTCTATATAATATTTCATACGATAAACGGATCTAAATGGATGATAAAAGAAAAAGTTACATTTCAAGTACCGTAGTAGTAGAATATTAGATATATTTCAATCCATACTTGCACAAAGTTACTACATACGTGCACTGTGCACCTATTTCTTATTTTAGTGTTTTTTTATTATAGATTTTTCGTGATAACATTTATGCAAAAAGATAATGTTAATTTATTAGCACGTGATTCTGTAACTTTTTTGTTACAATATATAGATTAATGCAAAAAGATAAAAGGATTGTAACTGAAAATGAAACGACATAATTTATAATAGAGGGATACACAATTCTTTTTCTTGATGACGAAATAAATTAAATTAGATCGAATATTTTGATAATATTATTGAATTTTTTTTTCTTGATGACCAAATAAATTAAATTAGAATATTCATGCTTTTATGTGTAACATAAAATAAAATATGAACAAAATTGGGTCAAGTATGTAGATAGTTTACTTAAAAAACAAGCTTCTGACATTTTACAAAGCACAAAATCGTTTTTCATAATAAACCCAAAAAGACACATCTAAACTATTTCTAAATAGTCTATAAAAACATAATTATTTTACACTCATTAATCTTGCAAGAGACAATTAATTAACAACACCAAAATAATATTCTTTTTGAAAAATTCTTAGTTATTGGGCTTTGAGGTGAGATCAATAGAAAACACATCAAATATAAAGAACAAACCATAAGACCTCAACCATCCATCTTATTTTCATCTAATGGATGAGATGAAAGCAAAAATTAACAAAAGAAGGGTAAAAATGTAATTCTATAAAAGCCCACTTTCCATCTTTTTTTAAAAAACAACATGTCTTGCAAACGGTAAATCTTCAAGCTACAAAAAATACACCATCGAGACGAGAAAAAAATCATCTTTCTATAGATATGCACTTTTATATACTTTCGACGAACTTTTTTTTCAAAATTTCCGTGCAGAAAAATCACACGCGATCCGTAAGAAAATCACAGGTGATTTGTTATTTTTAAAAAATCACAAGTGATCCACCAAAAAATCACAAATGATCCACCAAAGAATCACATGTGATTTTACAAGTCAAATTCGATCTTTAGAGTAATAAATCACATGTGATCTTTAATTTCAAATCAAGTTATTCCTTTTTATAAAACAAATTCCTGAAATCACGTGTGATTCTGTTATTTATTTTTTTGCTCTGTTATGAAAAAATGTAAATTACGTGTGATTCATTGTTTATTTAAAAATGAGTAAATCACAAGTGATTCACTTTCAAAACATAATTTAATGTAAAATCACATGTGATTTGCGGTAAATCACATGTGATTTGAGGTAAACTCACATGTGATTTGGGGTAAAATCACATGTGATTTGAGGTAAAAAATATACACCTAAGATCAACACATTCATATCAATCAATAAACTGAACACATTCATATTACTTGTGATTATGTTTTTTGTGTTTTGTTATAAAAAATGTAAATCACATGTGATTTTGTAACACCCCCAAAATTTCACAGCGGAAGCGTTCGGGTTATGTGGTGCTACTATATCAAATATCATAACACAAGGTGATAAAGAATGGAAAATTTTATTCCATTATCGAAAGATAGATTAATTTAAGAAATAGTTTTACAACATTGTTTCAAAGTGCGGAAGTAAAGCCCATAAAAGTATATGTTGTCCCATTAAAAGTTGTATTAAATATGTTTGGAAATACTTCGGGTGCCAGTCTTCAACGAATGCATTTGCCATTGCCCACGTCAAGTAATAAACCTGATAAAAACATGCTAAAATGTCAACACAAAGGTTGGTGAGTTCATAGGTTTAAGTAATCAAGTTTTCAAGTTGGACCACAGTTGCACATATAGCATCTCCGTGAATGACACTATATGCAAAAAGGCTATTACGCTAATACCAAGTTCATGCGACCGAAACTACGACAGTGTGCATGCATCTAGAAGCATGATAAATAAAAGCACAACAAGTGTATTTCCAGTACACTCAATCAATACGATATGATATACGCTCGACGTTTGCCTATCCTGTCAAACTCGAACGGGGGTGTCATCCCCAATAGATCTATTCATAACAATCGCGCCTCCCCAAAGGGAACTAACGGTAGCATAGTGGGATTCAAGGTTGTTCCACGTAATAGTGTTTTCAGTTTCAGGTCCGAAAAGAGTTTTACATGTTTCTCACCCCATAGTTTTATAAAGCAAGTAATAAAAGTAAAAGTTGGGCTATAAACTCACCTTAGCAGTTCGGTGAATAAAGCACAAAGAGATCAAGTAACAAGTGGCTCCAACAAGCAACCTAAATATATTATGGTAAGTCTCAGTTTGCAGTTTTGAGTACTCACGACTCGAAGTGTGTGAATAAATTTAAGTATTTATATGTGGTTGTGTTTAATGTTGCTTGTGTGGCAGAGTTTACGTTTAAATTGTTTCAAAATATTTTGTAAGTATTGGCTCTTGGACAAACGTACTAAATATAAGAGTATATAAAAGTATTCGTGACGAGTGGGTTTTCGGTTCAGGAGTAACTGAAAGACCTAGTACGGAAAGTATTCGCAAGTAACGTCTTTGTATTAAAATAAAAATAAAAATAAATAAACGTTTAATAAATACTTTACGTTAAGTATCTACATTAGTAACGGTTACGTGATATACAAATATGTTTATATTTTAGTTCGTGGATGGTAAGTTAGAAAATATTTATTTTAATTTTTGTTATAAATATTTTCTTATCGTTTTTATTATTCGTCTTTTACTTCTAGTATTAATACTAAATACTTTTATCTTACGAAAGTAATAATAGACAAATGCGTCCAAACATAATAGTTTTTACATTGTTATTAGACGTTATAAAAATGTATAAGTTCAGGTCCAAAAATAGTTGTTAGAATGTAAAATATTAAAAAAAAATGTACAAGTATTAAACTTAAGGGGGGTTGAAATTGTACAGATTTATACAAGTTTCCAAGTCTTATAAATGTTTTAAGAAAAGTGTCAATGGGTTCGGATTCGAGGGGCTGAATGAGTCAAAATGTGAAACTTGCAAAAATAGCAAAATTTACAAAAAGAAGTCCACCCAGATTCGAACCTGGGTGGGTTGTGCGAGAGTGAAGCAACATTCCCATCTGAGCCAAGGGCTCTTCTTGGTTTAAATTTACTGTTAAATTGTATTTAATAGTTTTTCTCACTGTGTTATATTGTATTACATTTCTTCTAAGTTTCATGCAAAGCGTTTGTGTTGTATTTGTGTTTCCATTTCCAAACTGTTTTGTGTTGTATGTGTATAAACTCATGGCTTTCAAAATAGTTATACAATCGTGAACATAAGCTACACGAGCCACACTAACATAGTAAGTCGAATAAACATATGTCGCGAGTCAAGACTTAGGTTTTTACATTTCTTTCAAGTTTTCTTAAGTTATTTAAGGTTCGAAAACTCGACTAGTTTGACATGAAATGTGCGTGTCGATTTGAAAACAACATGAAACTAGTTCTTCTTCGGGGTGTTAATTAAGTGTTAATGACACCAACGAGTTTTGCCACACAAGTTCTTTAAACACAACAAGATTATTCATGAATGTTCAATATATAAATGTATGTCGAGCAGTGAGCAAATTTTCAAGAAACTCATTTGTTTAGTTTTTCAAGTTTTAACATATTAGTATCTATACTACTTATAATGTACAAACGACTCTCTCTCCTATTTAATATTCAGACTTTCAGACTTGCAAGTAATAAAGCATGATGTACAACACATTAAAGAACAAAATTTCAGACTTACAAGCAAATAAGCATAGTGTACAACACTATAATACACATATTAAAATAAACACCACATTAATACTATTAAAGTGGTCAATTAATACACTATTTCAAAACTCTTGTAACCTCTGTTTAAAAAATCAACATCATCGGTAATGAGGTATTTCAAAACAGAAAAATCATAGCGACACAAGTCGTTCATCAACCCAACATCATCTTAATCACATCCCTTTATTATTACATGACTCGACCCAAAATCAACTTCAACAAATCCCATCATCTACTTATTCCATCTCACGTTTTTCATCTCACAAATCATGACTCAATACTTAATATAAGAAAGGACGAAAAGAATATCTCAGGTTGTTTGGTATCATGTATCTCTTTTGATACATAAAGATCTTAATGAGATCTAGACCATTATCTCATCATTGATCTTAAAGTGTCAAGACAAATGCAAACATGATCTCATATTGGTTTATTTCGAATCTCAAATGAAATAAAATCAAATCGAAATAAGCACCAATCTATCATAGATCGTTTTAGAAGTTTTACTTCTTTTTTAATATACGAACCATAAAGATTAGAACAAGACCAAAACTGGCTTATTCCCCTTCTTTGTTCGATCAAAACAAAACTTCAATTAAAACGATTCAACTAATCATTAATACCTACCCGTGATTTCTGTTGGAGATCTTGAAGCGAAAAGTAGAAAACTCAGACGGGGTTTGATGATTAAGATGAAAGGAAGATCATGGAGCCTTGTTTGATTTTCAATGATGATGATATTTGAGATTTGAGATGGTAGTAGGGTGAGATATGTCTGCGTTTTTCTTTTGGGAGTGGAAGAATAAAATGAGGCGTCTGGTTGTTTCGTGATTTTAGGGTTGGTAATATGGGCTTTTGACTGAATGGAACGAGTATTTTTTTCATTTTGGGCCTAAGAATCTGTCGTATATGAAATTAAGATTGGGCCGGTGTTGGGTTAGGACATGTTGTAAGTGAACGGGCTGACTTAATCACTATCACTATCACTATCACTACTACTTATAATGCACAAACGACTCTCTCTCCTATTTAATATTAGTGGGCCAAGTATAGTTTAAAAAAGTTTGGGTTGTTAGCTAATATCAATTGATATAGTGAATAATGGGCCGATTGATACAAAGAAATAATTTTGGTGTGTACTATTTTTTTAATTAAATTTTAATATTAGTAAAATGTGTTAGTTTATTTAAATCAAATAAAATATATGGGGTCAACGGGTTCTAGCCCGAACGGGCACGGGCTATACGAAATTCTTGATATCCATAAATTTATTGTCAAAAAGAACATAATAAACTAAAATACATGATTCATCGTAAAATTTATTTCAGGGTACCCGCCGCCGCAACGCGCGGGTACCCTGCTATGTAATACTAAGTGCAATATATTGGTTGTTTAGGAAAGACAAAGACATAAGGTAGAGATGAAGTTGAACCCTTACAGTGGATGTACGAGGGATATGAGAACTCGAACGAGAAGAGAAGAGCCAAGAAAGACACAACCGAATGTAACCCACACGATCAAAGTATTATATCGACGAGACTTAGACGATCTTGAAACATTCACCAACACCCTTTTCTTTTCCTATGTAGCTTGACAGAAAGATTGTTGTGAGTGAGATTTTTAAAAGTGAAATGTGTGAGTTGATGAGGAGTGATGCAAGGGAGGGTGGTTTTATAGAGAAAGCTTAGCATGGCATGTGCTTGGTTTTTGAGTGAGCTCGACATGGCTGCTACAAACAAGGGCATGCCTTGGACGTACGTTTAATGGCAGCCAATGATGGCTTGTTTTTGCTTGTGTGCCTCGTGATGTTCACATGGTTCGATCAGATTATCAAGGAGGCAAGGAAGGAAAGTTTTGACCAACAATACTAAAGTGTCATTTGTTGTGTGTCTACTTTGGGTTAAGATACAAGCTATATTGGTTATGGTTGTCCTTGGAGGTGAAGAGTAGGAGGGGGCGTGGGTTTGTCTGACATTCACGTGGGATCAAGAATAAGTAAGACATATGCACCAAAGTAAGGCCAATGCTAATGGCAACCACAAGTATTGTGGTCACCCTCTGCCACGCCGCCCACATCGCCTTTCTCTCTCCAAAACTACACCCAACCATAACTTGCTAGTAGAGACCACAAAGCGACCAGTAACTTTTTTTTTTTTTTTTTTTTTAAACTAAACTTTCATTCATAATTAAAAACATTACAATAACAATTCAACTAAAAAAAAATTACGATAACAATGCAACTAAAAAAAACATTACAATAAATTAAAAAATAAGATAAAAATTAAAGCGCTTCTTGATTTGTATTTATTTTTCAAAACAACCATTTACTTTGTTTATTAATGCAGGAGTATGTATGATACAGTATCATATTTATTTTATGAGTTTGACAATACAACATATTAATTTTTGCTTCGTGGGTATTTCCTCTATATATCTACTCTATATTTATCTACCCTTGTCAGCTACATTTATCTACATTTACGTTATTTATCTATATTTATTTAATACCTATATATATCTACTTTTCACATTTGAGTATATCCACATTTATCTACCCTGCTTCTCACCTTCTCTGCTTCTCACCTTCCCATTCATAAGTTTGCTGCTAAGAAGTGTTTCCAACTCACTTTGATTTCGAATAACCATTTTCTTCTTGTTTATAAAGTTGCGGTGATTTTGATTATGATAAGGTAATATCCATCATCCACAACATATCCATCATCCACCTTTCTTCTCCACAATCAAAGGGTAGTTTCGAATAACCATTTTCTTTCTGTTTATAAAGTTGCGGTGAATAGAGCTGCTGCACTTATGATTTCGTTTTCTTCTTCTCATTTTTTTTTTTTTTTTTTTTATTAAAATGATGCAACGGTCAAAAAGATATGGAGAGTTGTATCATTTAATCGGTTGGCAGGCAAACCGAAAGAATGAAAAGGTTGGGGTGAGATACGATCTTGATCGGTTGAACTAGTGGGGGCGACGCGGTCAAGAGGTCGGTCGGTTGGGTGGCAACCGGAACCATTAGCATCAGCCTAAGGGTTGACCAAGTTGAATGTTTTTGGTTTTTGCTTTGTTCCTATGGTCACAGAAACAAGGAAGATAAAGTCATTGGTTTGTCTTACACTTTCACATGCATGCACGTTTTATTAATGCCAAGGTGTTTTTGTCTTTTGCTTGTCTTGTACTCGATTGGGATCACAGTAGCCAAGGAAGACACATGGTATAAAATATTACATTTGTGTTAATAAATTATATTAAGAGTGTGTTGGGTTGACATTTGACCAAGGTTAAATTTGTTGTGGTGTTTTGGATTGTATACGCTGGTCACAAAAAAAGAAAGAACATGATAAAAGTATTTTTGAGTTGAAAAGTGTACATCAATATATTGAAACCAAAAATGGTCCAAAACTATTTTATAGGGAAGCTGGCCGAGAGTTGGGATGGGCTAGGCCCAAGTTGGGTTGGATTTGGATGTTGATATTTGCGAGCCCAAGTAAAACAAATGGTGATGGATCGGGTTTGGGTTAAGAAGACCCGGTGAGAATTAAAATAAAAGTTTATTAATATTTATCTTATATAATTTTTATTATCGAGGTTGAGGTGGAAAAATATCCCGTGACTTGTCGTGTTTAAAGTTCGAAACGAAAGAAAAAAAAATATATATAGTCGCGAAAAAAATCTGTAGGCAAATTTATGAGTGGTTACAGTACAAAATGTGAACCCCAATCTTTAACTTATATATATATTTTAATTTCTAAATAATTATAATTACATAAAAAAAATAACTTTTACATTTCTCTCTCCTACATCAAATCCAAAATCTTAATCAAAATCCAAATTCAAATCCTAATCCTAATCCTAATCCTAAACCCAACTACAAACCAAACGGACCCTAAATGTATACTTTCAAATAGTTGATAACGCCCCAAAATTGTCATACGATTTAAAGGTTCTAAATTACTAAAAGTCTATCTTTCATGGTATACCACCTGCTAGTAATGTAGTTTTTAGAAAATCATATTTAACGCATTATCTTTTATTTAAATATTCTAAAGAATTGACAATAAAGTGGGAGTGGGCTTGCTTAAGAGAGCTAGGTGTCATAACAAGGTCTAAGTTCGTTGTCGCGCCACCTCAGCGCCACATCAGCATCCCATTTTCTCACAACTAACCACAACAAACCCCCTCCTCACTCATAACAAACCTCAATCTCTTCATTTGGGCCCCACCACTACCACTTTATTTTTTTTATTCAATTTTAATTTCCAAATAAACTAAATAAATTCATTTCATTCAAATTAAAAATACAATACATAACTAAACCTCAACCTCTTCATCTAAACTAAATTTATTTATTAAATAAAAATACAAAACAATATATTTAAAATAAAAAGTGAAAAAAAAAAAAAAAAAAAAAATTGAATGTAAACGTTACTACTCTATTCACCGCAAGTTTCTTATCCATTAAAATTAAAAAAAAAAAAAAAAAAAAAAAAAAAAAAAAAAAAAAAAGAAAAGAAAATTTATCGCTTCTTCTTCCTCCTACAAACACACACTAAAACACACACTAATAACACACAGTTACACACACAAACCCACTTCCAAAACCCTTCAATTTCACAAACCCAGAAAAAAGAAGAAGAGAAAATGACGAAGAGAAAATCAAACCTTTAAAATATATCAAGCGGGTCCCACTTTGTCAGTGTTTTTACTCGTCGTGGTGGTGGCGAGGCATCAAATGACGAAGGACGGCGAAGTAAAGCGGTGTGGCGGCGAGAGAGGACGAGGCTTCCAGCGTGGCGGCGAGGAGGACGACGAGAGCCACACCGTCCGCTCTAACTACAAACAAACGGAAATCTGATTCAACAATTAAATACACTCTGTCTCTTTTCAGTCACCTTTTTACTTCATACTTTCCAATAAGCCAAACAACTTGAAATCTGATTCAACAATTAAATACACTCTGTCTCTTGATAACTGTCTCTTGATAACCTGACGAAGATGAAAGAAAGAGAATATTGGTTGTTCATTTTGATTTGTTTGATTTCACAGCAGCAAAAATATTTTCAATAGACCGGAGATTTCATCGCATCAACAAGATTTTCGATAGATCGGTAAGCGAGTGACATGACATCGCTAATGATAACAACAAAGAATTAAATTATTGGAAAGAGATTTGGTTGTTATTAGATTTTAAAAGGTTTGAATTAATTAGTCATGTTTTGTATTGCTTTTGCACATGTTTAAAAGAACTTATTGGACCTCAAGTACTATACACAAATGTAACTGATGCTTTATTAATTAATATGCATCACGAAAATGTATTTTTCTCTTATAGTACTCATATTAGCAATATATACTTTCCAACCAATTCATTCTATATTGGGTCAGGGCAGTCCCGGGATTTTGGATACCCTGTGCCATAACTATTAAAAGGCCCCCTTAAAGAAAAAATTGTTATCAGTGCTAAAAATAAAGTTAGAAATATTCAAATATACTAATTGATGCTAAAAAAAGTTATAAATATCAAAAAATAGTATTACAAATACCATTTTATTGTATGAATAGTACAATTCTACTGCCATTTTCCAAAGCAAAGTTTTTCACCGTGTCATTATAATCGACATTATGTAACAACTACAACAATGCGATACATAAATCATTCATAAATTATCACTCTAATTCACTAAATTACTAATAAAGAATAAACCTATATGATTACTGAGCATTACTTCATATGATAACTAAATTAGTAGATTAATAGATTATGACATTAGAGTACCTAGGTCTACTAAAACTAACCAAAAAAAAAAAAAAAAAAAAAAAAAAAATGGCGGCGTAGAGGCCTTCTATTAACTTAGATGTATTGTTTATCAATTTAAATTTATACATAAAAGTGATCACATGGCACTGGGGCAAGATCAATTCTAATCACTAATCGGATAACTAAATGGGTGATTTTCAAATTCCTAAGAGCGGAGAGTGCGGTGGTGCCAAACTTGGTGCCAACGAGTTTGGCGCGACGCCAAGTTTGGCACCGTTACCTCTGTCAAGGCCAAGAGGCCTCGCGCCAAAACTAATTTTTTTTTTTTTTTTTTTTTTTAAATAGCTGTTGCATTTAAAACCAAACGGCTAGTTTTGGGTTTTTTTGATTTTTTGACCTCTTTTTTACCACTTTTACCCACTTTCAAATCCTATATAAACCTTATCACTTAGAGTGGACGGTGTGGGCTCGCCGTGGGCTCGCCGTCGCCTTCTTTTTTAAAGTTTCAGTTTTATGGAATAAGGTGAAGGTGAAGTTGATTTCGAAAGTTTCGTAGAGGTACTGAGCTTCTCGTGGTTAAACAGAAAAAACTGAAACTTTAAAGATTAACTGAAAACATGAAATACATAATAACCTTAAACATTAAAACTACAGATGGATCCCTAAAAACAACATAAAAACATAAAATACATAATAAAACTACTAAACACTTAAAAAAACGAGTCATCCGAGTCCAAACCATCATCACTTGTTGGCGGAGAATAAAACTCCCCATTAATGTATCGACTCTCCATTATGTCGAAAAAGTTGTCTTGGAGGTACTGAGCCTCCCGTGCTTCTTGCTCACGGCGAGCAGCCTCTTCACGTGCTCGCTCTTGCAAGATCTCCCCGACGCTTTCTTCATCTTGTTCAAACCGCCGAGGAAGCCTCACTTAACCCGCTTGGGTGGTTTGAAAATCCACCGTGGACCTGCTCACAGTGGACTTGGAACAATTGGGAGGTACGGGATGTTTTCAAACCCCACCGGAAGACATTTCGGTGGTGTTGAGTAAACTTCAAACTCGCGAGTTGGAAAGTTGGTTTCCGCAGTGATCCGTGCCGGAAAGTCGGTTTCCGCAACTTCTCCGGGCCGGGAATTCTTGAGAAAAGTCTTTGAGACATTCTTTTGTGTGTGAATTGTGTTATTTGTGTGTCAAACTAATCTTGATATAATAGTATATATAGAAAACTTAACCGCTTGAATTTGAATTTAAAATTTAAAATTTGAATTTAACCCGCCTAACAAGATTCGTTTTTGAATTGAATTTAACGTTTAAATTTGAATTACCCGCCTAACAAGATTCGGTTTTTGAATTGAATTTAACGTTGGAAACCACCTTTATAAATAACATCAACCACCATTTTATTTTACATCTACATCAATCCAAAACACACACACAAATGTCTCAAAATTTGAAGTGGAACAAGTTCAAGAAATTTTGCTTGCAAGTTTGGATACAAATTTCGCAAGCTATGGATATGCAAAATAACCGTTCAAAATATTTTTGGAATGACGTTATGCATATGTTCAATAATCGACAACCGATGACCATCGTACAAAAAATTCAATCACGGGTAAATGGACGAGGATTAACGCCGATTGCAAAAGGTTCAATGCAATTTACAAACAGCATGCTTAAAGGTCAAGTGCTCAAATGACCAATCTCATCTCGAAAATGCGAAACTAAGCTTCCAAAGAACAATTTGGTAGAAATGAGTTCAAATATGTTCACGTTTGGGAGATTTTGAAAAATTGCCCAAATTGGGATGTCAAGATTAATTCGATGAGTATGTTATGTTTTTTAAGTTTATTGTTTTTTTATTTCTTGTAATGTTTTTTTATGAATAAAGTAATTTTAGGATATATTGTTTTAAATTTTATAAAAAATAAAAATAAAAATTGAGTTTGGCACCGTAAATTCGTGCCAACGGATACTTAAATGTGGTGCCAACAGTTTACGGTGCCAAACTCAAAACTGCCGACGTGGCGGTTTGGCACGAGCAACACCACACTTTGCACCACTGCACTCAAAGGTTTCTAACAAATTAAAGATCTCAATTAAAAATACAATGTAAATAAGTGGAAGTTTTAGCTTACGTGTTATAAATGGTTCAAAGCTATGTATTTTTTTTTCTTGTTTGTGGGACGTAAAATACTCGAATGGATATATAAAGACCTCCATAGTAATCCCAATAATACTACGTATACAACTAATCAACGTCATGTAAAAAGCTTCAACTGGACTTCTAATTTGGCCTATCAAATCTATTCATGAATTGGGCTTTTTAAAAGAATTGGTGCCCCTCCAAATAATTGGGCCTTGTGCACTGGCCCATGTTGCCCCTACCGTAATCTGAGCCTGAATTGGGTTGGAAGTTACACACATATTTGTCATTTTTGCAAGACTTATTCATAGTATTGGGTTCAAGCTCATATTTTAAATTAGTCCATAAACACTATATATGTATCATTATGTGGAATATGAAATACACGGAACATTATTCTTTACACGAAACATTATTCTTGAAGAATAATGTTTCGTGTATTTCATATTCGACATATAGTGTTTATGGACTAATCTAGAATGCGGGCTTAAGGCCAATACAAAATATATACTAATGTAACCCACAATCATTTAATTGTGAAATTGTCATGCAACTTGAAATACCATTATGACATAAGTCTTTTGATCAAAGATAATATATAATTAATTATGCATGATTTTTTTCTTATCATTAACTTTTAAAACTACATATAGCAAGTTTATCAAAAAAAAAAAAAAAAAAAAAAACTCTTTTAGATAGCTATAAAGCGTATAGTTGCATGGTTATTTTTAAAAGAGATTAAATAATTACTAGTTAGGGGTGGAAGCGAGCCGAGCCGCCGTGAAAAGCTCGGGATCGGATCGGTAAAAAGCTCGAACGAGCCGAGTTTAAACGAGCTCGAGCCCGGCTCGAGCCTAAGTTTGGGCTCATTTAATAATCGAGCTCGAGCCCGAGCTCTATATAAAAGGCTCGCTTAGGCTCATGAGCCTAAACGAGCCCTAGAAATATATACGTATATATATTTCTATACGATAACCGTGTTAACGAGCTCGAGCCTTGTGTTAACGAGTCGAGCTTTGTGTTAACGAGCCGAGCTCAAGCCGAGCTCGAACTTGTGAAAAATTTCACGAGCCGAGCTCGAGCTCAAAATGTGAGGCTCGAAACGAGCTCGAGCTCGAGCTCGAGCCTTTTATATATAAACGAGCCGAGCTCGAGCCTAAACGAGCTCGAGCTCGGCTCGGCTCGTTTTCACCCCTATTACTAGTAGTAAGAAATGCTATCAATTATAAGAATACATCGATAAAAAGCATGCAGTATGTTAATTTGGGAAGTGAGTTAAGGCTTAACTTTTTTGAGTTAAGGTGCGTTAATCACACCGCTCAAATGAGTTAATGCATTGAGTTAAAGGGTGCGTTACCACCTTAACGCTGCGTTTAGCAGCATATATTTAAAACAAAAAAAAAATAATATATTCGCCCCCTAAAATGTGGTGTTTTTTTTAGTTAAAGTTGAGTTATGATAAGAGGTTTTTTTTAGTTAATGTGAAAATGTTAAAGCTGATGTGGCGCTGACGTGACACTGAGTTAAGTTTTAACTCCGGGTACTGACACTCTATGCTCTAAGCTAGCTAAGTGATTGTGAACATTTTGAATTCATCTATATAATTGTTGCTTGAACTGAAGATAAAACTATAAATAAGCTAGAGCGAAAGATTAAAAATTGCGATTATTTTTATAAATTATATGAAATGGTATTTGCTTTTAAAAGATCATAGATGATTATTTTTCTGAAACTCTGATAACTTATTTATGTCAAACAAAACTTATATTTTTAGTAGATTTTTTTACAATACAAACCTTATCTTCTCATAAGTTTGTGTGTCAAACATGTCCTATTTTGTTTTCTTTTTTTTTTAACCATTAGTTAGAAGTATAAATCTATAGTTTTCAAAATACACGAAGTTAACGCCAATATCAAGCACATTCCAACGCCAATATCAAGCATATTCCAACGCCAATATCAAGCATATTCCAACGACTATAAGCTTTTTCATATTATTATATTTAGAAGAAACTATTATAGTCGAAAAAAACCCCACACTCGATGAAAAATTTGATGCCCGAACTCGTGTTGATTGTGAAATTTCAGAGTTGTCCGAGTAAGGGATAAGGATGAGGAATCTTCGATTTAAGAAACGGAGATGAGGGCGTGATGAGATGACCATTTACAACATCACATTATACACCATAAATCTATCTCAGATGTGTTAAACAAGACTTGAACTCGCAATCACTTAGTTGCAAAGCTTTTAATACAAAATAAGATTTCATCAAAACACTAAGTCTTTTAGTAAATACTAAGACTACTTAAATCAACGAAGGTTACATGATTACTTATGATTGGGAACGACAATGGCGCGGGTTTAAGGCAAGGCACCCATTCCTATCCCCAAACTCGCCCCAATCTCCATTGGAGATCTTATTAGTGCGCCTTATCAAAGAGAGATGCTCCCCGAGACCTGCTCCGATCCCCTTTTTGGGATCTTATCGAGGCGCCTTTTCGGGCGCAATGCTTCACCAAACACACGTTTTCCCCCGTTTATTATAACTTTACATATAATTATATGCAACAACGTAAATGATTAAAAATTCACAAATAATATATTAAGTACTAGCCTTGATAAGTTTTCAACAAAATTAACCTAAATAATGATAAACCATCTTTTAAAAAAACAAAACTTGTTTTAAAAGTATCACACAAAATAAGTTTTTATAATCAACGCTCAAAATTTATATATGCGCTTTAAAACCACGTTTTTATAGCTTGTTGCTGAAATTAGTACCAACGACACGGCTATAACGACACATGGGTATATGATCATCTGAGTAGTATAAATTTGATGTCATATATAGGAAGATGACTTGCACTCACCAAATTTTTATTTGCACACATCAATCATTAACGAACAAACAGAATAAACACCGTGTAAGAGATATACAATTATTATCAGATTAAGCGTGCAAATAGAAAACATGAGTGAATCAACTCCCTAATATTCGTGACATAACAAACATTAATACTATTTTACTCCGTATAATAATTAATTAGGTGACAAAGTATACATTTAATTAATTAACAACACAATTACGACAACCGTACGATTGTATAATTATTTTTGAACATCACATAACATTATCTATTAAAAATTATTAGAATGTACATTAATAAGACTAACAGGATACCCGCGTAATGCGACGGCGGGTATACGATAACTTATATTGTGGCGAGTAAATATTTTTCATTTATATCGAGCGTTGTAGCGAGACTGCTTTGTAGCTGAAATATGTTTTCTTTTTCTTTTTTTTATTGTAGCTTTTTTGTTTCGTAATTTTTATAAGACTAAAATACACGGTTGGTCCCTAAACTAGGCAAAACGCTTCGCGATGGGACAAAACTCGGTGTTATCATCGAGCCATTTATGTAGTGTGTTTGGGTTGTTGGCGGGTCAGATGTTCTCTCCCTGCTTGTTTGATTGAGTCGAGTGGGTATGGTTTTTGGTGTGTTATTTAGGTAGTCGGTCAGAGGTTTGGGGTCGGGTGTATATCCTGAAAGTTGGTTGTGAACTGATGCTTATTTGCATATGCAGTTCAGATGTTGTGGCTTTCTTTATCGGTTCAAGTCTAAGGTTTCCACAAATTTACTTTGTTTAGAGTATTGACCTGCATTTGTGTCTTTTGTTAAAGGTAGTCCTTGTTCGAGCTTTCATAAAGTTGATCGCAACCTTTTCATATTATCATACAGTAATTTATTACACTGTTTATCAGTTTCTGTTGTCAAAAGATGATTTGCATAAGAAAAGAACAAATAATTCAAAATCGAGCCATTTATAAGTAAATGGGTCGAAGGTGACACCTCTTGAATTCACATTATGAAACAAAGATGTAAATACTTTACGTACATTATGAGCTTCTTCGAGATGTTGCATTGCTTGATCAAATTTTTAAATAATCATCCCCTATGTATATGAACCAAAATTATGTTAGCTGAACTACACTAAATGACCCACCCATTAAAAAAAAGTCGTTGATCGACATTCTTGTTATGTTAAACTTTGGCGTTTCTGTACTTCACTACTTTTGTCATATGAACTTTCTTCATGATTGTTGGAAAAAGACATACTGCTTTGTTGTTTAAGTTAAATGGAAATTATATTGGGACCTCTTTTTAGTCAATCTGCAATCTTGAAATGAACTTGATTACCTGTGAGTTTTTGGTTGCTGGTTTCCGTAATTTTGTTGAAAAGCATGCTACTTTCTTGTTTTGGTTCTGATTTGCATGATAAGCAAGTTGCGGTCTGTATAAAAACTAATTGTGAGCTGCTTATTTATGGATCCATTTTTGGAGTCAAAGATTGGTTATGCTGTTTTTATATACTTCTGGATTTTCGTTTTAATGGTTAGATCAGATGTATGGCCTGTTTCTACAAGAATTTGAAGTCGCTTGTCTCATGATACTTAGACTATTTGCTGAAACGATCGCTTTATCTTTGTGAGTCATATTCTGTTTTGGCGGTTTTGGAGCATCTGTTTTTGCAGTTTAAGTTTAAGCACCTTAGAGATTGTAACACAATGCGAAATACTATTCTTTTTAACAACGAGCATACACGTGAATATACACTTTCGGCAACCTTGGTTTTTACTATCTTAGGATTTGCATGTTAGAGATGGTTACCTTTGTGAAAGATCTTGGATGCAAAAGCGTTTGTGGAAGGCTTACTTTCCACTTACAAAGTAAGTAATAAATAATAAGAACCTTCTTTTTCTACTCAAAGCCCAATGAAGCACATAGCTAGTAGCTACTTGCCTACTTATAATTGTTAGTGGACCGTGGGTTAGGTGGGCCAATGATGTGTATGGGTTTGGCTTGAACAACGAGGTTTGAAGATATAAAGAGTTTCGGCAAAACCTATTTAGTAGATCGATCTAGGGTTGAATGACAGAAGAAGATATGGTTATGTTTAATGTTGAAAAGCAAGTGCTTTTAAGGTTGACTGTCAAAGATGTTCTCAGATGCAAAAGTGTTTGTAAGTCTTGGTATTCTATGATTTCTAGTCCTTGTTTTGTTAAACTTCATCTTAAACATATTTGCAACAAAGAGGACAAAAATAATAAACAACTTGGAAACAGAAGAATTGCTATGACTAGAAGATATGTAATTAGGAAGGGAGATTGGTGTAGTATACCTAAAGAATGGGGATCCTACAATTCGTTGAGAATTCAAGGTTCTTCTAATGGCCTTTTATGCATATCTTCATATGATAATCGAATTTGTTTAACCAATCCTTCGACTCGAGAGTTTCGAAAACTGCAAAAGCCCCCAATACTTCCTAAAAATGTCTCGTATGCACTACGTTACGGCTTTGGTTATGATTCATCCACTGATGATTACAAACTTGTTTTTGCCATCAACCAAGGTGGTTGTGATGGGACACTTGTTCAGATCCTATCTTTGAAGTCAAATGTTTGGAAACTTTTTGGACACGTCAATTATAGGTTCGATGACACAGAGCCTGGTATCTTATTCAACGGGGCACTTCATTGGTTTATGTATAATGCTAATGATATCAACAGGGACACTGGATTCATTGTGTCTTTTGATTTAGCTAAAGAGGAATTTAGAGAAATTCCCCAACCTGATGACACGAGATATGTTTGGAGTTGGTGTACCAAACTGGGGATTATCGAAGACCACTTATGCATATCTCACGAACGCGAAGATGGTCGCCCCCATGGCATTTGGGTTATGAAAAACAACAATCTCAAACAGTCTTGGGAACTGTTGCCAACTGCTTGCGAGATGATGGATCGTGTACATTACATGATTAATGATTGTCTTCTATCCAAGAAAATGCCGTCTTACTTTTGCTGTGAAAATATATTTTTGTCAACTAGTGGAAAATATATTTGGTCTCCTATCTTTGTGCAAACCCTTGTATCTCCTTTTGTTAATAATCACGGGAGACCAAGTGACGCAAAGAAGAACAAGAGGACTGTTGAAGCGGGGAGTTCTAAGGTGGGTTTTGCTTATTATTTCAGAATCTCTTCTCTTAATACAATTTAGTATATACTTTAGAATTACCCTAGTTGTTACAAAAGAGAGTCCTATATTTTCCCTTGATGAAAACGATGTTAACGTCTAGAAATATAAGACAATGATACAACCTACAAACTATTTTGTTTGTGTATTATCAAGAATTGACTAGTTGGTGGTTATTGTAATTGGGAAATTGTACTGATCCAAACCGGATTGTAAGGCAGGTTCTTGTAATGTTGTTATTCTAAGGTCTAGTAATCATGCATACTAAGTAAATTGAACATTGATGATTGATCTCTGTTGAGCGAATTTTTTTTTTTTTGAACGGTTTATTTCACTGGTTTATTACTGCTAGATCATTACTTTTATAAATAAATAAGTGTTTTCTCTATAAGTAGTATAGATATGTGCTTTACCAAAGTTGCTGAGCGAAAGCGCCAACGCTGGCTGCTTTTCATCGAGGCGACGATGAGGAGGTTAATGAAGTTCCCAAACGCGTAGAAATAAGGCTGTTTATTGTCTTTCATCCGTTTACCCTACATTTGTACCATGTTTCAAATTGATTATTGATTTAACATTTATAATCTTCAAATACAATTCTAGGAATGGAGAGAGATTGAGGAAGCTTATACTCTAAAAGATGGAGAGAAAAATGCATTTCATTCTGATGAGGATAGTGAGACTTAGAGGAAGAAGAGAAAGCGGAAAAAACGGTTCAATGGTACAACTTAAGCTTATTTTACTCTACAAGTTTATCGAGTTAAGAATTTTTTTTTATCTCCCTCTATGAAATTTTCTAAAAAACACTTGTACAGGAATTCAGAGACATTGATGTAATCATCATAAGCTAAGAAGTCATGACTCGAGAAGTTTTATGCAGAAAGAGGGAGAGGGTGGAAAGAAGAAGAGATCGAGGAACCAAAACAATTCGCAAGAGTTAATTTTCGAATAAGAGTATCTTGTGTTTGATAGTGTAATCGAGTTTTACTAGATGGATTTTAATAGTAATAACTAGAAGTCAAATGAGTATTTTGAACATCAATGTTATTATATATGTGTCGCGACACTTTTCTATAACATAGAAAAGGACCATACCCATCACTCAAGCACTATGGGTAAACGAACAAAGTTCGTTCGTAAAATCCATTTCGTGTCGAATTATACACACTGTAAGTATCTTTCCTTCACATACTTATAGTTATCGATCCTTATGCAATCTGAAGTTATGATTAACAAATGCTCATAAGTTGCAACGCTAATTGACTTCTATATCAGCAAAGTTATGATAAACAAATGCTCGTGTTATGGTTCTGGACCAGTTGTGGTCTGACCACAATCCCGTTATGCTTCATATCAGCAAGGTGGATTTTGGTCCCATTCCCTTCAAATTCTTTCACTCATGGTTGAACCAAAACGATTTAGATTAGGTAATCAAATCGGGGTACTCTAATGATCCTGATTCTTCCTTTCATTCTAAACTCAAGTCTTTGAAGCAACGTGTTAAAGAATGGCACCTCAACATCAAACACAATGACTGTTCCAGGAAACAAAAAATCTCTATTTTGTTAAAAGATATCCAAATCAAAATTGACGCAGGAAGGGCTTCGGATGAAGATAGTCAGATAGAGACACTCATCAATTTATTGCATGAGTCTAATGAGCTTCATAATTTATTTATTTATTTTTTCTTAGATGGATTTTTTTTAAAATCTCGTGTAAATGGGATGCCGAGGGTGACGAGAACACAAAGTGTCGGGATTACGTTTTATTTGTAAAGTGTCGGTCATTAAACGTTGTAATGGGTCGTTAGTTAATATGGCTTATATTTGTTAGATTTATTTATCCGGCCCATGTAGTAAGCCCATGGTTATAAGTTTAGTTCACTCCTACACGTGCTTTTCTTGTACACAAGAGTAGGCAATGCCACAAATTGTTCAGTAATGGCAACACAACTTTTAGTAGTGTGCTGGTTGCTATGTTTTATATGCTGAGTGGTTGTGTCATAGGCTCATAGTTGCTTTCTTGTTTTATATTTAGAAGCATCAAGGCTTTCTAATTATGAGAAGTTGAAAACTCAGTTCTACAAATTTCAGTTGAAGGATGTTTGTAGTTCCATTTCTAGAGTCAAAGATTTGAGTATGTAGTTTTTATATGCTTATGGATGCCTTCTTTCACTTTGTACGTAGACTCGTATTAATTGTTGTTTTATGTTCAGTTTCTATAAGATTTCAAGTTGTTCTCTTTATTTGTTTCATGATACTAGTTGTTCGAAACATTGTTTCATGATATATTTTCTGTGTCATATCTTCGTTTTTTTCGCTACTTTATGTTTGGAAATTTTGGAACGTCGATTGTGGCAGATTCTGTAGTATTATGCTTATTATAACCTTTACATATACAATCAAACAGTATGGTTTGCTGCACATATGTAGTGTATTTGGGTTGTCGGTGGGTCAGGATGTTCGAGCTTATACAATACAATCAACTTCAGATAGCAAATTGCAAAGATGGATATCTTACTTCTAGTTATTATTTGTATTCTTTTAATGGTTGACTTATGTGGTCAAAAAATCCATGAATCGATTTTTCAGTGCCCAAAATGAGGTTTATGTTTACTAGACATATGATAGGAATCTAACAATATGAATCAAGATGATACACTTCCACAAAATCAGGATGGACATCATATTTAGTCCAAATCAACCCGTTTATAAGTAAATGGGTCGAAAGTGGCACCTCTTTAATCTAAAGTACGAAACAAAGATGTAAAATATTACACAAATTTACTTGCATATGAGCCTCTCTTAGATGCTACATTGCTTAAGTTTGGGAGTTTGCAATGAACTTAGACTTTTGTTTTATGACTTTTCTTGATGATTATTGGAAAAAAAGCAAACTGCTTTGTTGTTTAAGTTGAATGGAAATTCTACCGAGGCTTCTGGACTGTAGATATCGAAGGTGTTTCTTATATCACTCTGCAATGTTGATATGAACTTGATTACCTGTGAGATTTTGGTTGCTGGCTTATGGTTTTTGTAATCGGATAACTAAATGGGTCATTTTCAAATTCCTAACAAATTAAAGATCTCATTTAAAATACAAAGTAAATAAGTGGAAGTTTTAGCTTATGTGTTATAATTGGTACCGCTGTTGTCTTCTGATTCCAAACTCCCGATCGATATCAAAACTCAAAGCTATGGTTTTTTTTTTCTTGTTCGTGGGACGTCAAATACTCAAATGGATATATAAAGACCTACATAGTAATCCTAATAATACTACATATACAACTAATCAATTGGGCCCTGTGCACTGACCCATGTTGACCCTGTTATAGTACTCAAAACAAGCACATTTAACAAGCACAAACAGTAACATGTACTGATTGTATGATTCATAGAACGATTCACCAAGTACTTTTGGTATACTGCAGAGTAGTAGCTCATAAAAGAGGTTCTAGTTTATTCTCCTAAAGATTATTACATACCAACGTCTTAGAAATTTCCCAACATGCGTTAATATTCAAAATATAAGCTAATAAAAGAGGTTCTAGTTTATTCTCCTAAAGATTATAACATACCAACGTCTTAGAAATTTCCCAACATGTGTTAATATTCAAAAGATAAGCTCATAAAAGAGGCTCTAGTTTATTCAGAAGATAAGCAAACCAACCACCCCTGTGAACATAGAAATGAGAAATAATTTTTTAGTAGAATAAACAAAAGACTTAGAGACTATTAAACAAAAGCATATAGTGAACTACAATTTCACTTTTATGTATCATTACTCAAACAAGGGCCACAGATTGTTAAGCATTACATGTCTAGGACTGAATTCTGGATAGTATTCAGCTTTTGAGACAATGGCACCACAAAGTAATACCGCTTTGCAGACAAGGGGCCAAGAACAATTGGGAATGAAAATTTCAGAACCATAACTACGCTGAAAATGAACTTTAATCATACACTCGAACTCGGGTTGTCAAATTATATTAAAAAGAGATGCGATTTGCCATCTGAGATGGCTTATTTTTCATTTCTTGTTTGCATTGTCATGTATTCATGTATCAGTTTTAACTCTCATCACTAAAAGCTATGTTTACATAAGAACTGTCAAGGACCTAGACAACAATCAAACGACAACCACATTCCAATTTATATGGGCCAAATTATGTAAACGTCATAGTTATTCTAAACTCTTAGAAAACACAAGCACATCAAAAAATCACATTATCTAAATATCATAGTTAATTTGGCCAAATTATGTAGTTAAACAAATAATGCTAGATTAAGAATGCAAACCAGCGTTTTAGTAGGTACTTAATACGGATGGATGATACCTAATAATTAAGCACTATCTCAAACCGGACCCCCAGGGATACCCAACTCAACAATTATGGACTCGCCGCCCATACCCATAGATCCATCAAGTAGCAAAGCTGCTTGCACAGCGTCTTGGGTGTTGAAGTACACTAACGCGAACCTAAAAACACAAAATAATAAAATTTCACAATTGCTTCTTTTAATATACAATTTGCATAAACATTGACGAAATATACCCGTATTGCCTCGACATGTAAATTTCTTGAATACTTCCGCACGTGCTAAACATGCCCGAAACCTGCACATACAAAAAACATAATTGAATTAACAATACTTAAAATATTGAAATAACGCATATAATTATGTACATACATGTTGCGCCGTAGTGTTCTCAGAAAAGCCTGTCACAAACACAAAATGATCATCCTGCAACCAAATTAAGCTTGTTAATGAAACTTCACATAAATTCATCAAAAAGCGTGTAGGCATTTTTCATCAATCTCTAACATAATAATTAACACCTTAATCAAAAATTTTAAGATCTGTACCGTCAATAGATATAGATAAATAAATAGCGCAACAAATTTACCGACCCGTACCGGTACCGGTTCATTATACCCGGTACGGTACCGGTACTACGTAACAAGCCCAAAAAAAATTCTCCGGTATCGGAATAAAAAAGGCCAAAATCTTTTTTTAATTATGATGCCCATCCAAACACTCCTAATCTGTCTCATAAGTCAAAACTAAGATCGAATAAGTAACTAGACACCGAGAATAGGTCATTTGCAGATCCAAATAGATAAATAAACAGTGCAGCAGCTGGCTTATATTTTGACAAGGATTAAAAAATGTTCACTTTGAGGTTCATACACAGTGTCTGAGACAAAGTGTGTATACTAAACTACTAAAATACTTACTTAAAGAAATGATCCATTTATATATATGCTGAAATTGAGTCATGCATGCTTTCTTCTAACACAAGCTACTAACCATAATAATTTCGAGAGGGCAAATGTTTTTAAAAAGTATCATATATACTTGTCACCATTTGCTTTCGTGGGCAGCGAACAAATTTTTTTGCTTTTGTGGGTACTTTTCTTTCAAATTCATCTTTTTTTGAGTATTTTGCGAAACTTTTAAACATTTTTGCCCCTCTTACCTAAAAAGGATGAATTTGAAAGAAAAGTACTCACAAAAACAAAACAAAAATTGTTCGCTACCCAAAAAAACAAATGGTAATAAGTATCATACTTTTTAAAAACATTTGCCCAATTGTTATTAGCTTTCCTCCAAAAATACAAATAACTAAATCATCCTAACACATACTATATCACACACATACTATATCATCCTAACAGTAAAATATAACAAATCTGGTACGTGTTCGGTACCAAAATGGTACCATGTTATAGCTATATCAACAACAATGTACAACGTACACTGAACTTAACACGAATTTAAAAGCAAGAAGATGACATCGTACCATGTTTAGAGAGTGAGTGATCGAGTGTTTTTGTGTGTTAAGTGAGAGAAGTATGTATGAGCGTGAGCCTGAGGGATGATATATATATAAGAGGCTCTATAAGTCTATATATAATATATCTCGGTTGCGTGTGCATGTGCAAGTTAAAACAAGCTTTTTACATGATAACAAACATGCTACTCTTTTACTGTATGTGGGCAAGAGAAAAATATCAAAACTTAATACTTTAGTTGATACAAATCAATATTTTTAGAGTGCGTTTGGTATGATGTCATGAATCATAATTGGTATCGGTTTTGGTATAAGATAGGTCCCTCACCTATGATAGATTATTCTTCCTTTTTTGAACTCCTATGGAGTATGGACAATATTTATATTTCATTCTCATATAATGTGTGAGTCCCTCATCTTAACAAAATACTAGTACTTAGAATTAGGGGTGAAAACGAGCCGAGCCGAGCTCGAGCTCGTTTAGCTCGAGCTCGGCTCGCTTATATATAAAAGCTCGAGCTCGAGCTCGAGCTCGTTCGAGCCTCACATTTTGAGCTCGAGCTCGGCTCGTGAATGTTTCAAGCTCGAGCTCGGCTCGTTAACACAAAGCTCGACTGTTAACACAAGGCTCGAGCTCATTAACACGGTTATCATTATAAAATATATATACGTATATCGAGCCTAAACGAGCCTTTTGTATAGAGCTCGGGCTCGAGCTCAATTATTAAATGAGCCCAAACTTAGGCTCGAGCTCGGGCTCGAGCTCGTTTAGGCTCGGCTCGTTCGAGCTTTTTACCGATCCGATCCCGAGCTTTTCACGAGCAGCTCGGCTCGTTTCCACCCCTACTTAGAATCATTACCACTATCACTCTCTCATTCTCATAAAGGATACCAAACGCACCCTTATTTGACCGGTTTAAAAAGACTTTATTTTGATGTTTATATATATAAGAGCATCATTTTAATGTTTATAAAAGCATCAATAATGATCAGGATACTAAAGATGCCAATATTTCCTTAAAAATATAACTTAGACTTATGCAATATCTTTATTACTGCTATTACATAAAAAGTATAGCATACATGTAATTTACTATGTAGCCTTTAATGTGTAGTACTTGGAGTTATTTCTTATTAAAAATTCACCTACCACTAACAAGTTACAACATAAACAAACATAATGTATCCATTCTAAAACATGGTTATATCAATACTTCTTAAAATAAGATAAATAGTTACATGCCAAGTGGAATTCATGTATTTAATTAAGTGTAATATTTTGTGAAAATAGAAAAGGACATGCAATATAGGTACGTAATTTAACATTCCTCTTTTATCTCCTAATTAACGAACCATAAAGGTGAAGAACAGTGGGATTATTTTGGTCTCATGCATCTTAAGGATGCCAACCGGACTCTCCTTTAAGGAAGAAAAGAAAAGATTTGGAAAGAAACCACTTTCTCAAGATTTGAAAGGGAAGAAAGGAAAAGATGAACATCTATCAAGAAAGGGAAAGAAGAGAAGTGATTCTTCTCTTCACTTCTTCTTTCTTTATGTTACTCAAGAACACAAATTGTCTTATCGTTATCGAGGTGACTTTGAACCCTAACCATTTTCTCCAATAAGCCCCTCATTTACCAGTCAATTTAAGCATTTACAGTGAATTTATTGACACAAGGTTGGAAGTTCTTACAATTAAACTAATGGTCATAATATATATCTATGCACTCTTTCTTTCAAAAATCAAGAAACCGTATGCCACACCAGCACTTCATGAAAAACAAAATACATCAATGGTTTAACGTTGACATATAATCATTTTGTTAGTTGTACGTTTTCGTAGTCCATCAACTTCATATATCATTTTCTTGCTTTTTATGACGACGTACCAGATTAATAACTATGTGTAGCCATTAATAACTATGTGCATTAAAAACATGTTTAAAAAATTAATGTGCAATGTGTATCATAAATTCATGCATCAGTAGATAGTTGAAATATGGAATTCTAAAGACTTCAAAAAAAAAAAAAAAAAAAAAAAAAACGATAGAAGAGGGCACGTGAGTGCATGCAAATTGGCTTTCAAAATATTCCATGCAGTTTTATTTATTTACCAACTAACGTGCCACTTTATTAATTTTCATCTAATCATATCATATCTGAATTATCATTGCTATAATATTTTCTCTATGTTAAGATAGAAAATGACGTAGGGCTAAATTACTTAATTTGAATTTTGACGAGTTATTGAGAAAAGTTTCATACGGAACATGTTTTATCTAAAGAACAAATAAGTAGATCTCAACCATCCATCCTTTTAAATTCAACGGATTAAATTAATTTACATTTTAAATTAAAATTATATTTAGGGTCTTTTTTGGTAAATTCACATTTTTCTTATAACCACTCACAAAATAACACAAAAAAACACACACAACATCACACACGCTCTTTTTTAAGTTAAAAAAAACCACTAAATGGTCCCAATCCACCGGAAACCGCCCCCAAACCACCAAATCCACCGCGAAACCCTAATTGTGAAACATCATTCATTTAAAATGGATATTTGAGACGAATTAGCTCTATCTAAAGTCGATTCATTGGCAAAACCTGCTTCATCTAAAGTTCCCGATCAAAATAAGCTTCGAAATGTCGATTCTGGTATATTTTTAACTTATTTGGTTCTATTAGTTAGTAGAGATGTTGATTTATTGCTTATTTTATTGCTTATTCTTTATTATTTTTTGATTACTAGATGTACTGATTGAAGTTTGAGATGGAATGAGTTTTTGGATTAGCTTATTTTTTGCTTATAGGAATCAGTAGATTGAATATTTTTTTATTGATTAGCTTATCAGAATCAGTAGATTGAATATTTGTATTTATAGGAATCAGTAGATTGTAGTGTTTACTGATGTTAGAACCATTTTGGATTAGCTTTTACTGATGTTAGAGTTTTTGGATTAGTGTTTACTGATGTTAGATTTGTTAGCGTTTACTTATGCTAACACACATATTTCTAAGGTAAAGAGATATCTGGTCCAACGCAGGCACATAGGCTGAGTAGATCGCATAGGCTGCTAACACAAATATCACAATGAAGAGAAAAGTAACTGTCAATGAAGTAGAAGTAATCGGATAATGAAGTTGTCTAATCGTCATGCAAACATCGCATAGGGAAAAGATGTCTGGTCCAACGTAGGCGCATAGGCTGCGTAGATTAGGTGCTAAAGATTATGTTTACTGATTTTTTGTACTTTGGTTAGCGTAGGCGCATTGGTTAGCATGATATTTGTGTAGGTTAGTGTTTACTTTGATGTTTGTTGTTGTGTTAGTGTTTACTGATGTTTTGATACATTTAATGGTGTGATCTGTTGATTTAACGAGAATGTTATTACTAGTAGTAAACATATAATTATATTCTTCTAATTTATTCTGAATTAGTATGAATCTTATGGGCTTCTTAATGCTCAGTTATTGTATAACTAATGCTTTTTTATTTTTTATTTTTATGTTAGGTGTTGTCAGTAGTTTTCCACGGAAGAAGTGGGTTACAAAATCAGATATCCGTCAGGAGAAGGCACCGGTTGAAAAGGAGAAGGTGCCGGAGAAGGCACCGGTTGAAAAGGAGAAGGTGCCGGCTGAAAAGGAGAAGAAGGTGCAGGAGAAGGCACCGGTTGAAAAGGAGAAGGTGCCGGCTGAAAAGGAGAAGAAGGTGTCGGATAAGAAGGTGTCGGAGAAGGCACCGGTTGAAAAGGAGAAGAAGGTCCGGATAAGAATGTTAAGGCACATGCACAGGATAAGGAGACAGAGGTTAAGGAGCGAGAGGGTAAGAAGGGTAATGATGCAGTGGGTAAGGAGAGAGAGGGTAAGAATGTTAAGGCACGGGGATAAGGAGACAGAGGTTAAGGAGCGAGAGGGTAAGAAGGGTAAAGAGGCAGTGGGTAAGGAGCGAGAGGGTAAGAAGGGTAAGGAGGCAGTGGGTAAGGAGCGAGAGGGTAAGAAGGGTAAGGCACATGGTAAGGAGACAGAGGGTAAGGAGCGAGTGGGTAAGAAGAGTATGGAGGCAGTGGGTAAGGAGCGAAAGGGTAAGAATGTTAAGGCACAGGCAAAGGGTAAGGAGACAGAGGTTAAGGAGCCAGTTGGTAAGAAGGGTAAGGTACAGGAGCGTGCGACTGTTTTGATTGAGCCACGTGATACCGCAAATGTTAAGCTGTCTACTCTTCTAAAGAAGCCAAAGGATAAGTCGCCTAAACCTGATTTATTGGTTAAGGATAAGCCAAAGGATAATTCATCTAAGAGAAATGTCATTCACTTGAAGGATAAGCCAAAGGATAAGCCGAAGACACAGTCTTTTGAAGCAGTTGAGCCTGAAGATAAACCGAAGAGTACAAAAAAACTGAAGGTCAATCTGCAAAAAGGTATATTTTTGATCTCATGGGATTTATTATGAATCCCATGGGATTTTGTATGGATCCCATGGGTTTGATTTTGAATCCCATGGGATTCATTAAGAATCCCATGGGATTGTATCATGGGATTGTTTTGATCAATATATTTATAATATGTCTTTTTTTATGTAGATTCTGATGATAAGCTGGATAAAATGGACTCACAGTCTGTTGAACCAGTTCAGTCCAAAGATGAAGTGAAGCGGAAAAGGGTTTTGTCTTTATCAAAATTAGACGAGAGTAAAAAAAGTGAAGGTCAAGCTACAAAAAGGTATAGTTTTTAGAAATTTGTCTTTTTATGTTTTTTCTGTGTTTTTGATCTCATGGGATTTTGTATAGAATCCATGGGATTTTGTATGAAATCCCATGGGATTTTGTATGAAATCCTATGGGATTTTGTATGAAATCTCATGGGATTCAATATCAATCCCATGGGATTTTGTTGATCAACATATTTATAATGTCTTTTTTTTACGTAGATTCTGATGATATTGAAGATAAGAAAAAAGATTTGAAGGGAAAGGGTTTGTTGAAGAGAAAGAGGGAGAATTCAGGTTCCGATTTTGATGATAAGGGAACTATAAAAAAGGAAGAATTTGATGAAGAGATTGTCTCAAAGTTGAAGAAGAAAGGTAAGAAGCACTTGACGCCTAAGGAGGAAGCGCATGAAATGTACTTTGCTAAGTTTCCAATTCTTCATGCAAGGACAACACCTACAACTCTTTTTTCTGCCATCCGTGACTCCAAGGACAACATCTATAGCTTCCTCTATAGTGTCATAGTATCTCCCCTCTTGTGGTACAGGAATTCCTTCTACATGAGGCTCCCAATATATCGATTCACCCGGTGTCTCAGTGTGTTCATATAAAGTTGGTCTTGGTGATCTTATAGAATCTGCATATAGAAAGAATAATCTTAAGGGATTAAGGTAACAAAAAATGTGAATCCCTTTATATTTTCATGTTGAATCCCATGTGATTTAATACAGAATCCCATGGGATTGAGATGACTAAAACACTATGATTCACACTTTTCTCATAGCATCACACAACTTAAAACTAAATGTCAAGTCATTTCAAAATGTCATGTGTTTTCATGCTGAATCCCATGGGATTCACAATGAAGACCTTTATATTTTAATGTTGAATCCCATGTGATTTAATACAGAATCCCATGGGATTGAGATGACTAAAACACTATGATTCACACTTTTCTCATAGCATCACACAACTTAAAACTATATGTCAAGTCATTTCAAAATCTCATGTGTTTTCATGTTGTATCCCATGGGATTCACAATGAAGACCTTTATATTTTCATGCTGAATCCCATGTAATTTAATACAGAACCCCATGGGATTGAGATGACTAAAACACTATGATTCACACTTTTTTTATAGCATCACACAACTTAAAACTAAATGTCAAGTCATTTCAAAATCTCGTGTGTTTTCATGCTGAATCCCATGGGATTCACTTGGAATCCCATGGGATTCACAATAAAGATATTTTTTTTAATGTTGAATCCCATGTGATTTAACACAAAATCCCATGGGATTGGGATGACTAAAACACTATGATTCACACTTTTGTCATAGCATCACACAACTTAAAACTGAATGTCAAGTCATTTCAAAATCTCATGTGTTTTCATGCTGAATCCCATGGGATTCACTTGGAATCCCATAGGATTTTCACTTTTACAACAAAAATTAAATTTAAAGGATTTTTACCACTAATTTCTTTCACGACTTCATGTTCATCTACTATAACTTCGATTAAATCACTTTCATCTACCGGCGGTGGTGACGGTGTTTTCCCGTCAATCGGAATAAGATGAACGTCCGAGAAGACGGTTTATGTGATTCCACATTCTCAGACCGTGGTTTGAAGGTGATTCCGACGGTTTTATCTGATTCCGACGTCGGTTTCACTGTTTGATCTGATTCCTATGCTGACGAATAGACAGTTTGATGCAATGGTGATGAAGCCGACGGTGTTTTCATGGTGATATTGGCGGTGTTTCCATGGATTCCGGCGGTGGATGATAGAGAGAGAGTCGATTAGGGTTTGATGAGATAGAAACTGGAATGTTAAATGACAGGATTTGGGATTTTTTTTTTTTTTTATTGTAACATGTGATTTTACTAATATGCCCCTATTTGTTATTTTCAGATGAAATCTGAACCATTGGATGAAAGAAGGTTGAATGGTTGAGATGATATCATTTGTTCTTTGGATAGAAGGTATTTTGCATAGATCTCACCTCAACATCAAATAAGTTGTCATGGGTGAGACACTTTTTTTTCCATGTCAAAAAGGTGTGGGGAGAGTTAAATGCATAAATTATGACGAGTTATTTCTTTGATCCTGAATAAGAAGATGCCCAAATGAAAATAGTACCAAATTTATGGCATTAATTAAAACGGTTATACTTATTACTAACCGTTAGCTTTTTATAGTAATTTCTTCGCAAGGATTTTTCATTCGGAAGTTCTTTCAAGTTTTGTAAGACATGAGTTGATGTAACGAACAAACATTATAATTTGTTGCTACTGGAAAATGGAAATACAAATCTCTAAGAAAAATGAAATCACGTCAGCATGCATTTCTAGTCCCATAATGAACAAGTTCAATATACTACTAGTCAGGGGTGAGCAAAACAAACTGAAAAAACAGAAATCGAACCAAAAACTGAAAAAATCGAATCGAATCAAAAAAATCGACCAAAACTAAAAACCGACGGTTTGATTTTTACTGTTTCAGAAACTGAAAAATGCAGTTCGGTTTCGGTTTTCGTCCAAAAACCAAACCGACCGAACCGAACCGGTTTTATTATATAGCGAAGCTACAAAAACCCGTGCGTTGCACCGATTGGTTAAGGGTTGAATATGTGTGATTACCAAACATGTACGATCATCTAAAATGAAAGACAAATGTATGATTTGTTGCCATTTAACAAAAACTTAGCTCGAAGACAAATATTATGATTTTTAGTACATATTAACAATGTTTTTTTTTTGTCATGTACGTGTAATCCAACGTGTTCTCAAAATTGCATTAAAGTAAAGAATAATCTTCGAAGCACATTTTATAAGTAATATAAACTTTAGCCGTGTAAAATTTATCAACCCGTGAAAATTTGTAAGTCAAAAATATCACTCTTTTTGCCAACTAATATGCTAAAGTTAACACCATGTATTAAAATACATTGGATACTAAAATCATTCTAGCCCAACACTTGAGCACACGTGACAATTGACAAATATTGTTTTTCTTTATGATATATATTTTTTGAGGAAGTATGACATAAGATAGAAATTAAGCATTGCCGAAGATAATGTAAGGGGTTTCTCGTATTTTTCTTGAATCAATTGTTTTGCCAATTGCTCTGTTCAACAACATTGCCTTCGTTTGCCCGCCTGTTCACTTCCTATTTCTGTCGATTTGTCCTTTATAAATTAACTTGATATGAGTAAAGGTGTATAGCATCTTGATATGAGATTATGACTTGCCAAGACTGATAGGCAGTGGTTAGAACTTAGAAGTCAAACTGGGCTTGCCATTTGGGATAACATGCATGCAATAGATAGTGATGCGTTTTTTTTTCCACCTTTAGTAATATGCTTCATCACTATACCTATTAGTTTGCAGTTGTACTCTTGGTAAAGATTCAACTTTAGTTACTTGACCGTATAGATTATCTTTGTTGAGAGCTAAAATAAGCATGCATACCCCAATACTCGTTTGCTGAACATGGACTCAAACACATACAATTGATTATGTGTAAAATTTTCCTAATCACTAAAACTGGTTGAACAAATGTTAAATGCCACCAACCTTAGAAGAAGTAGCTTATGGTATATGTATAATGTTTCTCTTCACTTGCTATGCTCTTATAAATTTACACCTTTAATTAATTTCTTACAAAACAATAACAACAAAAAATCTCAACTATATCAAAACACACAAAAATTAATATCCATAATAGTACTAAATAAAGTTGACATGGCACTATGGGCTTGCTCAACATATTGATGACAACATCAAGGCCAACGTTGGCACCATGGGCTTGCTCCTCTTTATGCCTTGTGGTACCGAATGGACCTCCCGTCTTGGTCTTCGTATCATATGTGCCAGCACTGTGAAATCTGCAGACCCAATTTTCTCAACAATCAGTTAAAAAGAAGCCATTGAAAGGTTGAGCAAATGTGAAGAAATTATTGCATAAATTGTTTGCAATATGTATATGTGTCTAGTGAACCTACCGAAGGTGATATTTATGCACATTATAATGAGTGAAATTTATATAAGTAATACATGGAGACATGAAAAGAGTCTTTTAAGTGTCCATATTTATTATTGGTATCAATTACAAAGGGAATTCAATGGATAGCTAGTCTAAACGATTGGAAACTTATTCTGTTGTTACTTTGTAATATTAATGAATCCAATCAATTAAGCCAAAAAGAATAACGTGAAAAATGAATTTAATTTGTTTGCAACCTCTTTGCATGCCTCAACGTCAACTTATGTCTTCAATTTCTTCCATCTTGCATACTTGCATATATACCCAAAACATGCTTAACTTGCATTGTACATCATGCATTGAAAACTTGTATTTTGAAGAAATATGCAAATATTTGAGTTTTAGTGAGTATATATGCAATTCTTCCTATAATTTACAAATGAATTCGAGCAAAAATTATGAAGTTTTTTTCGTTATATTCATTATTCAAGGTGATAACCGTAAAAAAATGTTTAATTGTGTTTCTTTTTATTTAAGGTTAAAATTTGCAAATGTGAATTGTTAGTGTTTTGGGCTTCTTTTATTTGCATTGGGCATGAGCTAATCATATTTAACTTTACATTGAAAAATACTCGGTAATAATTTTATATTTTAATAAATAAGGTTATAGTAGCAATACAACAATATAGATGGTACCAATATGCTTAGAGAGCTCAAGCATGTGACACATCCATTCCATAAATTGTTCGTGCCAACAACAATGACATGGGTATCCGCAACACCAAAGATCAGATTCTATGACATGAATTTCGGGTGGGGGAAGCCAAAAAAGCTAGAAACAGTTTCAATTGATTATAGTGGAGCAATATCTATCAATTCTTGCAAAGAATCGAATGAAGATCTAGAGATTGGTGTTTGCGTTGTCATTTGCACATTTGTTATCTTGATACATAAAGATTGTGGTATATAAGAAACTCTTGGGTCACTTAACACCATATATTAAAACCCTTGCACCATCTTCTAGTGATCATGAAGGAGCACTCCACATACAGTCAGGAACCCGAAAAACAACTATAGCAACTTAGCAATCTTTATAGTGTATGCTCTACATTTACAGTATAAATTCTTTTCTAAAAAAAACCTTAAATCTCACAAAAAACTATTTACTTCCCAACTAAATTCCACAATTACCTTTGTTCATGTAGAACTTTTAAGACAATCTCAACAATCATCAGTCAAAATATTGCAAATAAATAATTGAAAAGGTTCACAAACATGATGAAATTACGCTACTGATCCGTGCTAAACCGTCAAGTTATCTCACACAAGCTAGCCACTTGTGAATGGCTAACCGTAAGAAACTTAAAACAGTTCAGACACCAATGCAATGAAGATCGAGAGTATAGAGTTTCCAGTGTCGTTATGTCCCAACGAGTTGTGCGATGAATCACCAAACGAATAGTGATCGAGGGGATTTGAACGGAAAAGAGTTTTGATTGATTATAACTAAAGAAAAAGTATATAAACTACAGGGGCTTAAATGCAAATTAAAGAAAATTAAAAAGATAAAATATATTAAATAAATGCTATCACTATTTGCAAAATGATGTTTTTGATTTTTCTTTTATAAAATTTTAACTTAAAAACTACGTGACGTACAAAAGAAAATGTGAAAATAAAACAGTATTAATCCTAAAAATATAAAAATAACATTTTTACAAACCTAATGATAAGAGAAAATTTTGAGAAAAAGAAAATTATTTTTAAAACTATTTATCTAATTATTATTAATTAAAAACTATTTTTACCTATTTAATAATAGCCTAAAATACAAGAAAATATGAAATAAAGCTAGAAAAATAAAATTATGACTTAGAAAAATCTAAAATAACTAAAGAGAATTTTCAAAACTAATTTTATATTTTTCTGATTATTTTTCTATTTTCTATGAATTAAAAACTATTTGAAACTACTTAAATTGCCAAAAATTACAAATTAAACTAAGAAAAATCTGGAAAAATATTTTTTGACTTTTTATATTTATCTTAACTTAGGAAAAATGAAAACTTATTTTTTTGAAACTTTTCTGATTTAATTGTATTAAAAGCTAATTAAAAATGCTTAAAAACTGTTTTAAATGAAGAAAAATAGCAAACTGAACTAGAAAAATCTGAAAAATTCAGGAAAAGTCTAAATTAATATTATGAATCTAATAAAAATATAAAAATAGTCGCTTATGTGTAGGATTATGAAACTGCAATGACAAGTGCTTATAAATAAGCACTTGGAATAAGCAAATGAACACCAAAGACCACCAAATGATTACAGAAGCTATAATATGCTAAAAGTACCCAAATGCAACTAGATACAACTGCTCTTAACCTCTATTGTGCTTAATGAACAGATTTGATGATTTAAAACTTAAGTACCAAAACAGATTCTATGCCTACTTTGAAGCTTGAGAATAAGCTAATCAGATAAGCTAAACTCAAAACCAGAAGTTGGGGCCTAAAGTAAACCTGGTTAGCTACTTGTAAGCCAAATTTGAGACCAAGATAAGCTCAATTGAGCTTTTGACAAGCTCTGCAAGAACACATCAGACTCGATTCATGAGTCGGTGCACGAGGCGAATAAGCCCTAATTGATAAGCTGTTTTGAAGCTTTTAAAAAATTACAAAAATTATACAAAAATCATTTTAAGAAACTAGACCAGTTGAAGTATATAAACCCAAGGTTTTACTTGATTTGAACCAAAAATGAGTCAATTAAAAATCACCCAAGGTTGGGTCAAAACTGGTTTTATGGTTTTTGACTTTTGAAAACAGTTTTGATATTTTGACTTTTATGAGATTTGAAACCAATTTGTGGACTGATATTGATGTAATATGATGAAATAAAACTAATGCAAGCTAGTTCTATGAATTCTAAACACAAATGCTCATTTTTACCAACTGATTCAATCAAATGTGATCACAAGAACAGATTTTAAGCACTTTTGATACATGATAAAATTAGTGAAATTCCCCACACTAGAAATGAATATTGCCCTCAATATTAAAATTACGATGCGGTTATGCGAAACAAAAAACGTAAAAGGGAAATACTACGGCCATTATTTTGAAAGATTTTTTTTTTTTTTTTTTTTAGAACTTATATATATCACAGCGTGTGGGCAACTCCCACACTAGGGTGGTAGAAAATAGAAAGAGTCGAAATATGGGTGAAAACCATATGGCATGCTCTTTATTTTTGATTCCCGAGTCGCTAGCTTGACTCGACCCGTATTCATTTGTTCATGGGAAACAACGTGGAAAACCAATCTCGATCGGACTTTCGTTCACGGTGTTAATAAACATATGAACATCGAAAGTTCCACACCGACGAGATATAACCTGCATTGTTAATAGTAGAAACTATAAAGGATGATACAGGGTCAAAGATGGTGTCCTTATTCCCAAAGAAAAGGGAAAAGCAACCACACCATCGTGAAGAATGGTTTTGAGCAATTCTTCAATGGGAAGAATGTCTCCCATTGGATCACAAACATCATCATCCAAATCGGATGAAACCGAAGAGTTTGGTTTCATCCACAGAGTTAACAAACTCGTCGATAAAGCGATTCGGAGGTGGGACAAGTGGTGTGCTCTTAGAGCTAGTAGTTTCCACCACTTGCGATAAAGTCTCGATTCTAGATCATCATCATCAAGAACACTCTTGACTTCCACAGGTACAACTTTCAAACCATTTGTTTGAACCGGGTTGATTTTCAAGGCTTTTAACTCAACACGTTTTTGGTGACTCCTTTTAACTGTGAAATTTGAGAGTGTTGCATTGATTCTTTCGGATTTTGATCAATTGTGGCAACACTCTGTTTGGATAGAGGCTTGGGTTTTGGTTGATATTCGGTGAGTTCTTCGTTCTACTACAACAAAGTCGGTGGGAAAATGAAACTTTCCTACTTTCATCACGACATCCTCGGCTATCCCAGTGGACGAGTTATGGTGCGATCCGCTAGCTCGAGTGTCATACAAGTGGATGTAAGTTTAGGAAGAGCAACTAAAAATCTTCAAAATATTTGTGAAAAAGTTGAACACATCTACTTTGAAGCTTGAGAATAAGCTAATCGGATAAGCTAAACTCAAAACCGAAGTTGGGGCCTAAAGTAGACCCTGGTTAGAGATCTTGGCTTTTCCTTTTTACCCTGAACAAACCTCTATCTCGGGTTAACCTATGATCCAAACACCTTTTTATAGGCGACTTTTGAAAGTTGTTTGTGTTGTTGTAGAGATGATAATGGGATTAGGCTAGTGGTTTTGGTTGTTGAATTGTTGTTGTGATTTCTTAATTTGGAAATTCATCATTTAAAAGCGACATTTTTTGCTTCCTTTTATATGTGAAATGCTTCCCACTGACTTACGAACATTTCCTTCCTTTTCTGACCATTGGATCACTTGGAAAGATATTGGCGTTTGATCATATTTTGGCGCCAAATTGGATATATGCCAGTGGGGTTGAGTGCAAGGGGGGAGGGATGCATTTAATGCATTTTGGAGTTTGGTGAGGTGGAAGGATAAGGGGAGTGGTAATTGAGCTGGAGGGATGGGAAGATTGAGTGTTTGCAGGCGCGTTTGGTGAAGAAGAAGAAAAAGGCGAAGAGGTTAGTTGATGGGGTTTAATATTGTCCAAAAGTATATATGGCGGGGGTCACAGCGGTCTAAAGGGTTTTGATAGAATTCGAGGGCCAAAGGGTTTGGTTTGTTTAATAACATAAGGACCAAAGCGAATTTTCCCAAACTTGAAGGACCGATGAAGATGTTTCAATATATCCAAATTTGAAACTTGAAGGACTAAACTTGTAATTTCTCAAAACTTTTACATTTTCACCAAAGGACTAATTTTGACAACTTATGATTTTAAAGGACCTTTGGCAACTTTTTTGAAATTAAGTGCTCGGGGACTATTTCGACAACTTTTGAAACTTGGGGTCTTGAAGCGCCAATTATGCAAACTTAGCTCATTTTCATCGATTTTAAACATTTTGCATCCGAAACATATAAAATGCAATTTTGAAGAAAAGGTTCTGGCCGAAAGCATAATGATCATCTCTTATCTTTGTTCACCACAATAGCTTTTTCTTTTTAATTTCATTCGAACCATTCAAGAATAAACTCGGCAAGATCTTTTATGATGTTTACATTTATGTTCGAGTCTTTCATTAAGACTTGTGATGGGTTTGTGTTCAACTAAAAATCTTCAAAATATTTGTGATTCGAGATCTTGGCTTTTCCTTTTAGTTGTTTGTGTTGTTGTAGAGATGATAATGGGATTAGGCTAGTGGTTTTGGTTGTTTGTTGTTGTGATTTCTTGGTTCATCTTCTTTTTTTTCTTTGACTTTTGTTGGACCGATGAAGATGTTCATTTGATTGTGGGATATATGAAGATGTTCATTTATATATCGAGGTTAATCAACTCTTTGGTTCCTTTGACTTGTAGGATTTTAAAATGGGTAATGTTGTGAGCCTATTGAATTGTGCTATTTATACTTCAAAGAAGAAGATGAAAAATTTAAACAATTAATAGACTAATCCTTTGGTTTTCTTATTTAGATGGTGAGTTGTAAATCTGCAACCCTTTTGTCCTTGAGGTTGATTTATGATTGCTATAACCACCGGTTTGTATTCTTTGAGCTGCTAAGGTTCACATTAAAGATAAGTAATAATTGTGAACAAACTAAAAGGCATAAAATTGATTATAGCAACCCCTTTGTCTTCTGAATTGAAGACTCGGTTGTATTGAAAAGAGATTTGAGAACAAATCCTCTACCACTTTAAATCATTCATGAAAAATTGTATTTATTGGTGTGCAATGCACATGTTGTACCGTACATAATTATGTGCGCAAACTCTCTTGCACATTAAATTAAGGGGTTCAACTTTTATATATAATAGATAATATCTAATTAATATAATAGGATTAAATAACTAAATAACTCAAATTTATAAATTCATATTCATCTTGTAAGTGGATGTATAATATATTTATCTTAACGTTTATATTTATATATGTGTTTGTTGTGTCGCGTGTTTTGTGTGAATATATCAATAAGTATTCGATAATGATTATACTACGTGTATGTTAACTTGTATGTGTATGTCTCATTTATATGTTTGTAATTGTAGAATTATGCAATAAACATTATGATGCTTAGATTGAAAAAAAAGTAAAAAAGAATAACTAACTTTGTACGTAAAACAATTTTGTTGGTATAACTTGACCATACCCAAATATTAACGGTTAGAAACCAGAAAAAACCAAACCGAAACCGATAACAAACCGAGAAAACCGAACAATTTAGACTTTAGGTTCTACAAAATGCGAATATTGTGGTTCGGTTTCGGTTTTAGCCAAGTACCGACCTAAACCAAACCGTGCACACCAATACTAGTAGACTACCACATACAAATCCATCATTTCATAAGCAAGCATGGAAAAAAATCAATTGCATAAACTACATCACTACTTCATTCTTCATTTCACCGACTCGAACCTAACTCATCCAAATCCACAAATCCTCACTCAATCCTCGAACATCTCAAACATTCACACAATATTAAGCCAATGCATCGAACTTGACACTTTTTGTGATTGTGTGTAGCCAACTATTTTTTTCATTATAACACAAACCTTTTGAATTTTTGTTATTGTATGTACGATTTCCAACGTGTCACAACACGTGAATTGCTAACTCATCAAGATTGTTACACGTGGGTGACAACTCATTTCCCTATTACTTTTTAGGGATAATAACAAAAAAATCGTCGAACTTGACCACTTTTTTCATTGTAACACAAACCTTTTGAATTTGTGTTAATGTATGTATCTAGTCAATCTAAACTTGGCATCGTTAGTCCTTTATATTAACGGCTGTTAGCACATAACTTAAAATTTTGTTTTCTTACGTTTTCATCCTTTTTTATACGTTTTCATTTGTTTTCTTACGTAGTCATCCATTTTTATACATTTTCGTCTATTTTCTTACGTTTTTATACGTTTTCGTCTGTTTTTATACTTATTCGCCGATTTTCTTACGTTTTCATCCGTTTTTATATGCTTTCATTCGTGTAAAATCAAACAAAGACGTGTAAAAACGGACGAAAACATGTAAAATCAAATGAAAACGTGTAAAATCAGTGAAAACGTGTAAAAACGGACGAAAACGTGTAAAAACGGACGAAAAAGTGAAAAATCGGACGAAAACATGTACAAACGGACGAAAACGTGTAAAATCGGACAAAAACGTATAAATGACTAACGTTGCATTAATAAAATAAACGGACGTGTGTAGCTATAAAAACGGATGAAACGTACAAAAGCGGATGAAAGCATATAAAAACGGATGAAAACGTACAAAACGCAAGAAAATTGGCAAAACGTATAAAAGCAGATTAAACGATAAAAAATAAGAAAATGAGCGAAAATGTATAAAAGCGATGAAAACGTAAGAAAGCGAAAAGCGTATAAAAGGGATGAAAATGTAAGAAAATTTTCTTTTAAGTTATGTGCTAACTGCCGTTAGTATAAAGGACTAACAATGCCAAGTTTAGATTATTGGATACATACATTAACACAAATTCAAAAGGTTTGTGTTACTGATAAAAAGTGGTCAAGTTCGATACATTTTTTTGTTATTATCCCTAAAAGTAATAGTGGGTAAATGAGTTGGCAGTCGACGTGTAACACCCGGATGAGTTGGCTACACACAATCACAAAAAGTGTCAAGTTCGATGCATTTTTTTGTCATTTTCCCTTTTTTAGCTAAGGCCGTATTGTGTTTTAGAAAAGTTGTTTAGATATATGGTTATCTTAAGGAGCTTGATAGCTTATTTATGCCTTATTTGTGTGTATAGGATTGCTCATATTTTTTTCCAAATCGCTCTTACTTCATGGAGTTACTGTCATTGGAAGGACAATATCACTTTCCAAATTTATCACTAGGGGTGTTCATCGGTTCGGTTATCGGTTTGTTCGGTTAATTTTTTTTCTGGGTATAACCGAAAACCGAACCGAACCGAACTTAAATTTAACTAAACCGAACCGAAAACCGAAAACCGAACCTCCAATAACCGAAAACCGAACCGAATAACCAATTACCTAAATTTAATAATTTATTCATTTATTTATATATATTTTTGAAAAAAAATAATTTTCAAGCTTAAAATATATATATATATATATATATATTATAAAGAGTTTTAATATATATTTTAATATAAATATATAAAAATATACATATTTATTTAATTTCGGTTTCGGTTCGGTTTCGGTTTGATTATAAAACCATAATCGAACCGAAAACCGAACTTTTATTTCGGTTCGATTCGGTTTTAATTCAATTTTCGTTCGGTTCGATTATTTTGATTCGGTTCGGTTTCGGTTTTCGGTTTATTCGGATATTACCCGACCCATGAACACCCCTATTTATCACACCTTCAATTTTCAATCAAAACTCAATCTAGAACTATAAACTTTACATCGGGTAAATTGCAAAATCGTCCGTGTGGTTTGCTCAAATCGACACATAACAACAACCACAAGAATAAAAATGAGAGCTTTACCATTCCTCAAATTGCTAAGATTTAAGGTTGTTGTCTCAATTTGATTGTAGTCGTAATAGGTGATATATGTTTATGTGCTAAACTTATGAATTAGATTGCAATAGGTGACTGCTTAAACCATGTTATAGTTCTAGAGCTACTAAATAGTGCACTACCACATACTCCCCTAAAAACAATACACCACAAGAACACCCCCCTCAACAATAATACCACATCCACGTCTTTTAGCTCATTTATTTCTTTTTCTAAGCTAAACATGGGCATGCATATCTTTGATTCTATAAACACATACCATATAATAAAAAGATAAGCCCAAAGCTACTTATAAGTTATAACCTTGTGGATATGGGCTTGATTGGTTGGGTTGAGTTGGGCCAATGATGTGAATGGTTTGGGCTTGACAACGGTTGTGTGTATTTATCATATATAGAGTTTCGGCAAAACCTATGTAGATCTAGGGTTGGATAGAATGACAGAAGAAGATATGGTTTTGGTTGATGTTGCAGAGGAAGTGCTTTTAAGGTTGACTGTCAAAGATCTTCTAAGATGCAAAAGTGTTTGTAAGTCTTGGTATTCTTTGATTTCTAGTCCTTGTTTTGTTAAGCTTCATCTTAAACATATTTGCAACAAAGAGGACACAAATAACAAACAACTTGGAAACAGAAGAATTGCTATGACTAGAAGATATGTAGTTAGATATAAAATTAGGAATGGAGATTCGTTCATAGTACCTGAAGAGTGGAGATCCTACGATTCACTGTATATTCAAGGCTCTTCTAATGGCCTTGTATGCATATCTTCACATCATAATCGACTTTGTTTAATCAATCCTTCGACACGAGAGTTTCGAAAACTGCATAAGCCACCAATACTTCCTAAAAATGCCTCGTACGCACGACGTTACGGCTTTGGTTATGATTCATCCACAGATGATTACAAACTTGTTATGGCCATCAACCAAGGTTGTGATGGTACACTTGTACAAATCTTATCTTTGAAATCAAATGTTTGGAAACTTTTTGGACATGTCAATTATAGGTTCGATAATACCAAGCCTGGTATTTTATTCAATGGGGCACTTCACTGGTTTATGTATAATGCTAATGATATCAACAGGGACACAACATTCATTGTGTCTTTTGATTTAGCTAAAGAGGAATTTAGAGAAATTGCCCAACTTGATGACACAATATATGACAGGAATCGTTATAACGCAATGGGAATTTTTGAAGACCACCTATGCATATTTCACGGACGCTATGATGGTCGCCCCCGTGGCATTTGGGTAATGAAAAACTACAATGTCAAAGAATCTTCAATCTGTTGGGAACCGGTGCCAACTGATTGTGAGATGAAGGATCGTGTACACTATATGGTTAAGGATTGTCTTCTATCCAGAAAAATGCCGTCATACTTTTGTTGTGAAGATATATTTTTCTCAACAAGTGGAAAATATATATGGTCTCCTATCTTTGTGCAAACACTTGTATCTCCTTGTGTTAATAATCATGGGAGACCAAGTGACGCAAAGAAGAACAAGAAGACTATTGAAGCGGGGAGTTCTAAGGTGGGTTTTGCTTGTTTTATTTTTGTTTCAGAATCTTTTCTCTTAATACAGTTTAGTATATACTTCAGAAATAACTGTATTTTTTTAATGATTTTTATACATCAACTGTATTTGTTACAAAAGAGTCTTATATTTTCCATTGATGACAACAATGTTAACGTCTAGAAATATAAGATGATAAAATCTACAAACTATTTTGTTTATGTATTATGAAGAATTAACTAGTTGGTGGTTATTGGAATTGAGAAATTGAACTTATCCAAACCGGATTGTAAGTGTTATTCTAAGGTCCTTTATCCATACAAGTAATTATGCATCCCAAGTAAATTGAACATTGATCTCAGTTGAGTGAATTATTTCCCTTGTTTTTATAACTACTAGATGATCAATTTTATAAGTAAATATGTTTTTTCTTTATAAGTAGTATAGATATGTGCTTTACCAAAGTTGCAGAGCGAAAGCTTAATGAAGTTCCCTAACACGTAGAAATAAGTTTGTTTAGTGTCTTTCATTGGTTTACCCGTTTATTCTACACTTGTACCGCGTTTATTGTAGGAAAGGAGCGAGATTGAGGAAGTTTATACTCTGAAAGATGGAGAGAAAAATGAATACCATTTTGAAGAAAATGGCAAGACCGAGAGGAAGAAGAGAAAGCGAAAGAGGAGTGGGAGCAGAAATAAAAAAACGGTTCAAAGGTACAACTTAAGCTTATGTTACTCTACAAGTTTTACCCAGGCCAGTTTAGAATTTATCATCTCCCTCTAGGTAAAATTTCTGAAAAACACATACAGTAAAACCTCTATAAATTAATAGTGCTGGGACCGGGATATTTTATTAATTTAGCGAGATATTATTATATCGATATATTAATAATTTATTAATTTAAAGAGGTTTTACGTATGGCCATTAATTTTTCAAGTCTAGTATACTAGCTAATTACAATGTATACTCATCAGAGACGAAAAATAAATTTGAAAAACAAGTTTCAATTAACATTTTATAAATTCACATTCATACTTAATGAAAATAAAACTAACACTTTTTTGTTGCAATACGAGAAGACAACGCACCAACTCTTTAATGCAATAAATAGATTTTAAGATAAACTCAATATAAATATGAAGTTCAACAAAAACAATTGACTATGGATTTATTATTTACTAAACAATCTTTGGATTTTGAAGTGTATCTCTCTCTCACACAAACACACACACACACATATACATATATATGGAATTTTTAGTAATTATTAATTTATAGTTTCGTTGGAACTAATATATATACACTGGCGTTTCCAAAAAATTATTATCTTATTATTTTATTGATTGGGGTCCAAATTTGTACTGGTCCCAAGTCGGGACTAGACAAATTATTAATTTTATCGAGTTTATTAATTTACCGAGTATTAATTTAAAGAGGTTTTACTGTATGTAGGTAAAAAGAGAGATTGATGTAATCCTTATAAACGAGAAGGTTGTGACTCAAGAATTCTGATGCAGAAAGAGCTAGCTAGAGATGGAAACAAGAAGAGAACGAGGAACAAAAAAAAGAGTCTTGTTATCAAACTGTGATTGTTTTATTGGATCAATATTAATAGATGTTTCATTGTTTCAATAACCGTATGTATCTATCTGATTTAAAAGAACGATTTAATCATCTATTGGCTAAAATCTATTTCCATTTCAACATTTGTGTTTTGAGTTGTCTCACTTTGCCACTTTATCAACTTCACATATTACAATGTAAAAGACCAGATGGTGATGACAAGTAATTTGTAAAAATCTATAGTCACTTACGGCTATTGAGTGGCCAAAAGGATTTTTACCCATATACGTGGTGCGTAACTAATTTGCACTTTGTAGCTAGCTTTGAGTCACCTAACTTTTGTAAACAAAATGGTTCAAAGACTGTTGCTAACCATTTTACAACAGGTATAAATTATATCTCAAAAAATATCCTAGCTAAATAGGATCCAAATATACAAATGTGAAATATTTGTCTCATTTTCCATCAAATAAATGTTGTGTTTAGTTTTTAAATTCGAATTTTTTGTTTTGAAATTGACACGATTTTGTTTTTGTTTGTAAGTGTCACACGATTCCCTTTTCAATCTTTCGATTACATTTGATTAATTTTTATATTTAATGCATATATCCTACTATTTTACATCATCTACTATCTGTGAAAGAAGTTAGCAAATTTTAGAAAATGATGAAAATTGTTGGTAACACTGTTAACCAATCTCTTAGCCACAATGAGGCATTTTAAAAATTGTTATCCATCTATACTATATAAAGTGTTTTTTATTAAAATATATTCATCTTTTTTTTTTAAATTAAATATCTACATGACGTAATCGTTCTGTGAAAAAATTCTAAATATAGAATAGTCTTAAATTTTTAATGACCAAAAAAATCATTTCTAATAAAAGTAAGCCATTAAACTTGTAACCAAAAGTACAATTAATATAGTGGAAAATGATTTAGATAAAAATGGATGGGCGTGATTGATCTTGGTACAAAACAATAATGACGATTTAAATCATCTAACTTGGTGCAGAAATCGTAAATCATCAACTTAGTAACGTTCATGTATATTAACGTCAGAATTAATGAAATCATTAAAATACTCACTCAATAATACAATTAATATAGCACTTGATACAAAACAATAATACATAAATTATCTATTTTTTTTTCCATTAAAACACTTACTAATGAAATTTACAAATCATTAATAATATAATTAAAATACCCCATCACTCAAAAGTGCAATTAAATATATCAAATGGTACAAAACAATAATGCATAAATCATTTTATCATTTATATCTTTCAAACTCCCACTAAATAATGATATTATTAAAATACTCTTCACTCAAAAGTACACTTAATATATCACATGGTATAAAATAATAACGCATAAATCATTTTACCTTATATTTCTTCTTTAAAACATCTACTAAATAAAATTTACAAATCATTAAGCGAATCATAGAAACCAATCTTTTATGTAGTCATAATTTCTGACACTACCTTTTTCGACCACGCAACAGACCACCATTTACCACCACAACTTAGCAATATAGACACCACTATATGGTGCTAAAACCGCTATTTGAAAACACCTTGTATGTTTAAATGATATATAATATTACACGTCCTAAACGAATAGCTATATCGTTGACCATCGTTTCCGTATCGTCGTTACATCGTGATGCAAGTCTTCCATTTTTTAAAGCAACATTGTGCGGTGAATTTGTTCCATCAATTTATCGCCATGTGTTAAGTTAGCATCATGAAAAACATATAATCGCGTAGGCACCCTGCTATAAAACTTTTTTATTATGTTACTAAATGCATAAGTAAGAAAACAAACTAATTTCCAATTAATAACCTCTGTTAGACATTCTTTTTTTTTTCCTTATTTAAAAGTAATGCATTGGTAAAATGTTGCTATCGCCAAAAAGTATAATCATACGGCATGCCATGGCCGCGCCATGGCATTGCCCGCTAGTTTAAGTTAAATTATCGTATGTTACAACATTTTACAACTCATACACTCTAACAAAAAAGGGATTGCATGTCTCAGGTCATCAGGACTAACAAAAGGTGAAAAGCATGGCGAGGAATACAATGAGAGAACCAAATTGTACGATGCCACAACACCTCAATACCATGAGGCCTAATAGCCTCCGACATGTGTTTAACAGATAATTCAGAAAGCACCCCATTTTGATCACGCCATAAAATATGATCTAACCGATAGTCAACAAGAACCGGGGCCAGGATACGAACTAAATCAGGAGCTTTTAGTAACCATGAATTCGGCCAAATCTAAGCTCCATTCAAAGTCAAAATCAGCTACACAATTTCGTAAGTGGAACCCTTCCCTCGTAATGTCTCTAGGAGTTAAATACCTGATTAGAGGGCTTTGAGTGCACCAGGAATCATACCAAACCAAAGTGTCATGACCATTACCCAATTGGTACCAAAAATGCGGTTTAACAAGCTCACGAATTTGAAGAAGTTTTCTCCAACCCCAACTCATATCCGCCTTCGGAGGAACGTCACAAAACGTGCGCCCTTTTAACTTGTACGTGTGAATCCATCTAACTCAAAGCGACTCTTTATTAGAAACAATATTCCAAATATGAGTACATTTCTAAGTTCCGAATGCCAAGACCACCTACACAATTAGGAAGACAAAATCTACCCATGCAACTTTAGCTTTCCCTTTCTTAAGATCAATGAATAAATATATTAAAGAAAAAAAAAAAAGCTTTTTCTTCTACTTTCTATTAGAAATGAAGTTCAAAGACCTTTAATTTGATCTACCAAGTCATGATGTACAACAAAACAAAATTATAGTATACATATCATGTTAGGCTAAATAAAACCATGTATCATTTACTTTTAAATAAAGTATACATTTCATCAATTCTTTTTGGAAGATAAATATCCATCGATCTTATTTACTTTTATAAATTATACTGGTAAGTAAAAGATGTAAGTAGAATTGTAGGAAGATGTAAGTAAAAGATGCAAGTATAATTGCAGGAAGAGGCAACAAATTCGAGTGTGTAACTGAACCCAAAAGTTGTACCACATGCA
>CM040244.1:3538859-3601232 GCA_022545495.1 Chrysanthemum lavandulifolium
TAAAATAATATCCATCGGAAAATTTTATGCAAAAATATAAAACAACCTAATTGAGAAAAAGTCTTGAATTCAATAGCCTTTAATTATGCGGAGAGAGGCCAAAATCATCATCATCATAAGCATTTCCGTCACTCGTATCCGCTTTCCATTGCTTATAAAGACTACGCTTTTAACTTCACTTCCGAATACAACGTCCAAATGTGATCATCAAAACTTCATCATCATTCTTTGTCAGAAACTACCACATTGCCCATCTTAGATAATGGGTTACCCCCATAGTTGATGAATCAATCTTTTTAAGAGGTTTACCATCATCATCTACGGGAGTGACTTTCCCTTCAATAATTAGCTTTTCAATATTCCCAATTTTCTCATCAATAGGAGTAGTACTTCCATATCCACCCTCAGAAACCTCCAAAACAGCCCCATTCTTAGGAAAAACACTTGTTGCACAAGGAATAACATTATCATCGGTATCGGGCATATCAAGAGCATCAAACGGATTCGATGTAGAAATAACCTTCCCACTCTACCTCATTAGTGATTTTCTCCTTAGTAGCAACCGGCTTTTTCGAGACAGGTCTCCAAAATTTTGGTTTAGGCTTATTTAGATGAACACCCCCAATAGGCCAAGAAGGAGCAACCACATTCTTTCACTTACTCTTACGATTGTTTACCCCAATGAAACCATCATTCGTAAGCTTTCGTTGCCACATTAATGTCACTACGAACCGCCTCCTTAGCACATTTTGGACAATTGATACGGACATATTCAACCTTAATGCACGCTGTAATAAAACCACTATCATCCTCTTTAGGGATAGCCATAGTAACTTCGTGTTTCAATTCAGAGTCCGATGATAATTTCACTAAAGAACGAGCAAAGCCAATACGTCCCCATGAATCAACACACATTAAGCTAGTAAAAGCATCTAACATAATCGGTTTACCTACTTGTGTAGCTATGAAGATCAAGTCATCTTCATAATATGCAAGTAAAGGCACATTATGTAATTTAATCCACACATAAACTTTGGTTACCTAACTTTTGGTTAGTGACACATTAGGAGTCCATTTGTTAAGAACGAGAGGTGAATTGCGGATTAACCAAGGCCCCACTGAAGCACATTTTCCACACCCTCTTTAGAATCAAACTTAAAGAGGAAAACACCCGCATCATTTTTCATAAGTTTCTTCAAACCAAATTTACCCCACGCATTTTTGACATAGTTATGGATAAGCAGGAAGGCAACATTCTTGCCAACAAAAAAAACCCACAAGAGTATTTTCATACCGATTCAACACACTCTCCATAGCGGCCTTTGGTAACAAAGTTTCATGAAATTCAATACGATTCTTATTAACCAAAAGTCAAAAATTTACCTTCCTAAAGACACGTTCCAGACTTAAAACATTAGCACAAGAGGTAGATCCCATCTCGTTAACCCTTGTAGTAGACCCCTCCACATTAGAGCCGCAACCTATGTTAGTGGTTTTAGGGACGTTATCACCGACGTGCACATTAAAACCAGAATTACTTGTACCAACACCACTAACATTTGGACCATGAGCAGCCTCCCCATGCACGTTAGTAGGTTCAGGTTGCACCATATTCGTGTACTCCAAATCAGAGATCGGATTACAAGGAGCAGTCATAGGTTTAACATTCACAGTCATGTACGTACCATCATACTCCGAACTAATTTGACCGGGCAAATTAGTTGAAGTACCCTCCATCAGATCACCATCTGACAATTAGTAGCAAATTTGTAACCTTGCTCGCACTAGTAACATTCAAAAAACGCTTTTCCATCTCTCTAAACCCACAAACATATCACCAAAAATCAAATCGACAAACAGCAAGCAGCAAACCGAGTGAAAAAAGAAAACCCTAACTAATAGTTAGGGTTTTAGCACGTTAAATATCATGGGCTAATGATTTTTTACTTTTGTGGCATAAGCATTCATTTTGAAAGATTCAACCATTTTATTTGCAAACGTGTTATTGAGTATAATTTTAAGGATTTAATTTGTTTAAAAAGATATAACAGTAAATTAACAAATATGAAAAATATAAAAGTGATAACTTTTTTTCCTTTTGTTTTATCTCTAGGACAAAAATATAAAATAAAAAAATATCAACCTTCATTCGTCTCCTCTTCCTTTTTATACTTTTCTTTCCTCTCTAAATTAAACAAAGAACATAGTGTAATTAGTATATGACGTATGCAATGTATTCTCAAATGTATTCATAATGAGATAAGTCTGCTTGCATTTCACTATAACATAACTGGACTAATGAAAACGTCCAAATACGATGCAAATCCATTGTAAAAGGCTATTTTAACGGATTCCAACTATTGCGAAAAGGCTACATGCAAGTTTAATTTGCATTGCGACAGGCACAAAACTTTTTGCAACAGAAGCAGATGTTTATTTTTTCTATGATTTAAATTTTGTCTTCGATTGCTTTTCCGTTGCAAATTTTTATAATTTGCAACACATTTGAAATAGAGAAAATAAAAATAAATGTAAAAGAAATTAGTTTAGGTTTTCAACAAATTTACAACCTTTTTCTTTCTCATTGCTATTTGGTTGGTAATTTGTTGCATTACGGTTGCAAATTTGCAACAGAAATGTAATGTTGCAAATTTTCGTTGCTTTAGCCTAGTTTTGTAGTAGTGCTTTGCGTCAACAACACGAGGTTTAAACTTTTCTAAGGAAGGTATTAACGAAAGATCCACGCCATAACTATTTTTGGATTAACAAAATAATCTATAGTACAACATTAGTATAAAATATTGAAGCACTAGTGACTTAAGAACTTGAAAACATTATATAAAGAGCAACATCATTAATCAACACTTTTGTTTAATCTCTCATTCAAAGCCCACCATGTTTCCTTCTGTTTCACAGACAAATAATTAGAAAAATCTTATTGTCAATTCTTATAACCGAGTTAAATGTTTAGAAATCCACAAGTCAAGTCACTTAGAAATCCACTTCTAAGTGTCATGCTTTAATGCATAGTTAAAAAACACATCTTCTTATATATAAAGAATTGAAACTGAGTTAAATGTTTAGAAATCCACAAGTTTAGAAGTGTATAAGTATCATGTTTTAAGGCCATAACTAAAAAACACATTTCGCATAGAATATTCGCGGTTCACACAACTTGTAATAATAGTGCTATATCTAAATAAAGAAATTTATGTTAGTCGGAGATGAAAAAGGTACATGTTTACAGTATAAATGGGTTAAATATAAGTTCAAATATGCCGAGCTTAAATGAGCTACCGAATCGAATAAACTGAACAACCCGCTAACCGAACTGATGACACTCTTACGAATAACCCGCACTGCGCCACTGCACGTAGCACTCTTATATCTAAGAAAAATCTCAAAAGATACTATAAAATCCTTATAACATATGAATTATAATTTAGTCTTTCTTGACTTTGGTCACTTTGCTTTAGATAATGAATGAATAAAGTTGTTTCTATTTAAGGTGACATTTTCTAGGGTTTCTATAAAAAGACAACAACTCTAAAAAAAAAAGAAAAACAAAAATCAAACCTAGTTCATATTACAACATAACATCTTTACCAATTTCTTGGGAGTACTTCCTAATTTTCAAACTCTATTTTTTTTACACATCTATAATATACAATGATTTTTTTAACTTCAAAATACATTATATTACAAGTAAAAATTAGCGAGATGTTAGAAAGTATAATAAGACCTTTAAACCGACTAACAAAATAATACCTAGCGAGACGCTACAAACTACTCCCACTTCCAAAATTGTAGTCCCTATTTACATTTTAGGATGTCCCAAAATAATAACACCTTCTTGTGCCAACCAATCAAAAAAGAATTTAGCGGTGGAGGTGATATTTTATTGTTTGAAGAATGCAGTGGTCTCATTTTTTCTAAACTGTGTGTTTTTTATCTGGGAATAATAATGATTATAACATCAGCATTTTTTGTATACGGCAAAGGGTTTTCATCACAGATTGACAAACTACTCCATAAGAAGAACTTACACTCAGTCAAACAACCATGTAGTTCCATGATTTTCTAATACACCAAGCTAAATAATAGTTATATAGCGATGTTCTGGTTCATAAATCGGAACAAAAGAACCAACATTTAACATATATACTAGTACATTTAAGGTTTTTGACAACATCAAGCAAACTTTTTCGGCAAATGACCGGCGTTGTCTCAAATCCTCGTGCTAAAATTGATAAATAAGCTTAGATGGATAAACATACAATACGAATTACTAATAAAGGAAACAGAAATTGTAAATTCGTTTTAATAACTCAGAATTTCTTTTAGCTAGTTTATCGCTTAATTTAAAGAAATTTGTCGGTCGATTTGTACATGCTATACTAACTATAAAGAGAAAATACATTTATTAAAATATAAAAACTTAAAAGCAAGTAATGTTGAAAGACTAACATGTCCTTACCCATGACAGGAAATGAAATTTATTAAATTTAAATACTTAATTAAAAATTAAACCACTAACCTTTTGAACTCCCACTTACTCCACAGTCCACACCCGTATATACGTAAAAAAAATTGCACACATAAATTGACGTTACTATACACCATGGGCGCTATATGTAGGTAATCGTCTAGTTGATTTTAATATATGTTTAATGACCATGCTAATTGAATAATAAGTCAAAAGAAAAAGAAAAAAAAGTAGATTTCAATCTTGATACATAAAATCAGAAAATGATTGCATTATCTTAGAAAAATCTCATAGGATCCGATTGATTAGTAAAGCTCCCTTGCATGTGGAGCTTATATCTGTTGAGAAAAGTGACACCGGATTGAAGCAAACCCACAACTAAAATATGAAATGTAATAAAAGATGACATACGGATATAACGTGGAAAACCCCAATAGGGTAAAAACCACGGGCAAGGAAAGATACGTTTCACTATGATGGAAACTAGGAGTTACACCTTCTTCCTAATTACAAGGATACTCTTGTATTAGGAGATATTACAAACTCTCTAATTAACTCAAATAGATTACTATAGAAAGAAATGAGATACAAAGAAACTTCTATGTGTTTTGCTTTGAGAATGGGATACTTCAAATGAGCCATGTACCATGCCTTTTATAGGCATCAAAGCAAAAGCCACTTGAATGCAACTTGTATGATCAAATTGCCCAACTTGGCACCAACTTGCAAGATTCTCTTTTGGATACATTGTATATGTTAACAATCTCCCACTTGAAGATCCGATTGAAGCTAAATCGATCTTCACACCGTTATCCTTCCTTGCACTTCCATGTTGCTTACGTTTCCGCTAGGCCGCATGAGGATCGGCACCATATAAACTTGTCACAGTTGATTGCTTTCGTCAAATAATCTGCCACGTTATCATCAGTATGAATTTTCTTCATATCCACGGTTCCTTCCTCCACTTTCTCACGAACGAAGTGATACTGAACTCGTATATGCTTTGTCTTTGAATGAAATGCCGGATTCCTTGCCAGATACAAGGCCCTCTGATAGTCACAAAATAGAGTAATTTTCTCTTGTTTGTGCCCGAGCTCTTACAACAACATTTTCAACCATATTGCTTCTTTGTCGGCTTGAGCGGTGCAACATATTCTCGCTACATTGTTGACATAGCGACAACCGATGCGCAGCTTTGAAACCCACCATCTTGTTCGCGAAAGTGCAAACACATACCCGTGGTTGATTTACTTCCGTCAAGATCACTGCATAATCGTAATCAACATATCCTCGATGGTTATATCCGATTCCCCATAACATAATGCAACATCCGAGGTTCCTTTAATGTATCTAGGATCCTCTTCACGGCTCATAATGCTCTCTACGAGTTCGCCATGTACCGAATCACTACTCCCAGCTCGCATGTGCAATGTCCGGTCTTGTACAAATCATCGCAAACATTAAACTTCCCACCGATGCATACGATTACTCGAGACATCTCCATCCTCTCTTCTTCACTTGCTAGGACTCATCTTGAGGATCACTTGACATTAGTAGGAAACGGGGTTGATATTGGCTTACAATCTTGCATATTGAACCTTTGCAAGATTTTCTTCACATAATTTTTCGGTGAAAGCCAAACTTTCCTACTAACTCTATCTCGGTGAATTTGCATCCCTAGAATCTTGTTTGTGGGTTCAAGGTCTTTCATCTCGAATTCCCTAGCGAGTTGTGCCTTGAGTTCTTGACACGATCTTTGTTGGGGCTCGCAACCAATATGTCGTCAACATATAACAAAGAAGATGACAAAATCATTGTCTCCAAACCTCTTGTAATATGCACAAGGGGGTGCATGTAGTCTGTTATATCCAAGGCCAATGATGAAAGAATCAAATCTCTTGTACCAACATCATGTGCTGCTTTAAACCATCAGAGATTTGTTTAACTCAAACCAATTTCTCTTTTCCTTTTTGTTTAAAACCTTACGGTTGGAGCATGTAAATTTCTTCCTCAAGATTTCCATGAAGAAATGTAGTTTTCACATCTAGTCGCTCTAGATGTAAATCATCGTAGTACACATTGCGAACTACTCGAGCGGTTGTCATTCGAACCACAGGGAAAATATTTCATTGAAGTCGACTCCTCTTTCCGAGCATATCCTTTGACTACCAATCTTGCACGATACCTCTCCACTGGTCATCACCGTTCCTCTTGATCTTATACACCCATTTGTTTCAATAGGTTTTCTACCTGTTGGTAGTGGCATTAGTTCCCACATTTTATTCTTATGAAGAGCTTCAATTTCTTCTTGCATTGCTTCCCTCCAGAACGAAGCATCTTAATTATTCAGTGCTTTTTGAAGAATTGAAGGCTCTCCTTCCTCTGTAAGAAGACAATATGCAACATTGCCCTCCATAACATAATCCGAGTGCCACACCGGGCGTTTTCTTTCACGATTAAGAGTACGAGTCGTTGGGGCTTGAGAATCGGTCGTCTCATTCACCTCGTGCTGTGGTACGGCTTCAGAAGAATCATTCGATTGAAATTGCCTTTCCATCTGTATTGATGTAGTTTCTCTTGTAGTGTTATCACCTTCTTCAATTGCGACGGCTACTTTGTGGGCAGTGGGGTCCCACAAGCGATACCCCTTTACTCCGTCAGCGTACCCCAAGAACAAACATTTTATTGATTTTGGATCCAGCTTTGTAGTTTCTTGAGAATTTTACATCACGTACACAGGACTTCCAAATATATGAAGGTCTGAATAGTTGACTGGCTTTCCCGTCCACATCTCCATCGGTGTCTTCAACTCAACTGCAGTTGAAGGTGACCGATTTATCACATAGCAGGAAGTATTGACTGCTTCTTCCCAGAACGATTTTTCCAAGCTTGCAGTTGCCAACATTGCTCTTGCTCTTTCTAACAAGGTTCTGTTCATTCGCTCTGCCACTCCATTCTGTTGAGGAGTGTATGCCATTGTGAACTACCTTTTGATTCCTTCTTTCCTGCAAAAAATATCAAATTCATCACCAGTGTATTCGCCTCCATTATCTGTCCTCAAACACTTGATCTTCTTTCCAGAATCAAGTTCAACCCGCGCTTTGTAAACTTTGAAAACTTCAAACACATCAGACTTCTTCTTGATTGGGTACACCCAACATCTCCTGGAATAGTCATCAATGAAGGATACAAAATACTTTGCTCCTCCTGGGGATAGAACCGGTGCCCGCCATACATCGAGTGAACCAATTCTGAAATGAGACACTTCTAGAATTTGATGTCTTGAATGTTAGGCGATGCTGCTTGCTGATAACACAATGCTCACAAAAGGTAAAGAAACCTTTGTGAGGCCAGGAATTAACTTCCTTTCAACAAGAATCTTCATTCCTTGTTCTAACATATGTCCAAGCTTCTGATGCCATGTTACTGCAAGTCTATGACTTAAACTATGTGAAGCAACAGATGCTTCCGCCTCCTCCATTATCTCTCCCTTCAGTTGGTATAAGTTTGCAGCCACCTTTTCACCTTTCATAAGTACAAGCGCGCCTTTTATAACTTTTATGATCTTGTTTTGTATTTCAACCTTACAACCAAGATCATCCAATTGTCCCAGAGACAATAGATTCTTTCTCAGGCCCTCCACGTGTCGCACATCCTGAATAGTACGAACTGTACCATCATGCACTTGCACCATGATATTTCCAATTCGAATGATCTTTAGTTCATGATCATTGCAACTGTACACAGATCCGCCTCCAGAGATAGGTTTATATTGATGAAACCATTCTCTTCTTGCGGTCATATGAAAAGTAGCTCTCGTATCGAACAACCATATATCTACAAATCTTTTCCTGCCTTCATTTGCAACCGCTGCTTCACAACACAGAGCGTTACCATATTCTGAAGTGCTTGCGAAATTTTCCTGAGGATTAGAGGTATTTAAACCCCGACAATCTTTCTTAAAGTGACTCGGCTTGCCACATTTGTAGCATTTAAAACTCTTCTTCCTTCCTGTTCTAGATTTACCATGATTGTGACTCCTACTAGAGCCAGGTTCCATTGACCTCCCTCTCGTCACCACCAAAGCCTCCACATCTTGAACTGTGCATGCATCCTCCTCTTGTTACGCCTGTTTTCTTCTTCCAGAATAGCGGCCCCAACATCATCGAAGACTAGATAGTCAGAAAGAACATTACTGGTTAAGTTGATTATGAGTTGGTCATATGAGTCGGGTAAACTTTGAAGTAGAATTTCAAGACGTTCTTGTGGCTCTATTTTACAACTCAAAGGCGTGGTGATAAAATAAAGTATTGAGTTATTAACGTGCTCGATCCATCAAGTAGATTCGTCATGCGCAGAGCATAAAGTTTCCTCTTAAGAAATATTTTGTTGTGGAGCGATCTTGCCTCGTACAGTCGAGCAAGATGATCCCAAATCTCCTTTGCACTTTTCTTCTCTTCTATGCTTGACAAAACTCCATCTGCTAATCCCAGATGAATATTTGCAATAGCATTTCCGTCCATCTCGTCCCATTTACTGTCATCCGTGACCTCAGCTGGCCTTTCGTCAATGGCCGCTAAACATTTATCCTTTCGAAGGATAGCCTTCATCTTTAATTTCCACAATGAGAAATTATTCCCATTGAAATTTTCGATTTCAAATTTCGCCGCCATTGCTACAATCACAATCTACTTTTCGACAAAACTATTATTTGTTAATAATAGTAACGAACACCTTTTGAGTGAGTATAATTTTATTTATCTTTTGATGTGGAGGGTCCACTAATTAGTAGCAACCACAGAGCATAAGATAAATAATTATACACACACCCAACCTTAGCTCTTGATACCACTTGCTGAGAAAAGTGACACCGGATTGGAGCAAACCCACAACTAAAATATGAAATGTAATAAAAGATGACACACGGATATAACGTGGAAATCCTCAATAGGGTAAAAACCACGGGCAAGGAAAGATACGTTTCACTATGATGGAAACTAGGAGTTACACCTTCTTCCTAATTACAAGGATACTCTTCTATTAGAAGATATTACAAACTCTCTAATTAACTCAAATAGATTACTAAAGAAAGAAATGAGATACAAAGAAACTTCTATGTGTTTTGCTTTGAGAATGGGATACTTCAAATGAGCCATGTACCATGCCTTTTATAGGCATCAAAGCAAAAGTGATAACGCTACACGCGTCGTTCGGGGTCAAGGAAACTTCTTTTTCTTCGAGCAAGTTTTATAACACCCTAGGCAGTGAACCTAATCGTTGTAGTGTAGTAATTAGGGTAAGCCACGGGTATTGATATCGTTCTCTAGGGGAATAGGAATGCTAGTAGGGAGTTACTACGCTAAGGTTAAGGTTGAGGAAGATTATTTTTATCTTTTATATTTTATGAAAAATGGAAAGGTACGAATCTCGGGTATTGGATTTGGGGTTGGTATTTCACCGATTACTCTACTATTATCTAATTATCTAAACTAAGGTTGTGGAGTCTATGTCTAATTAATGTGTGCTCGTATGATAGTTTAAAGATGTGTTTACTTAGTTTGTATTACTCCTTAATTATCTCCTATTGATGGTTGAGTGTCACGTCTTATTCCTAGTTGCGTTGTGTGTCTAAAGTTGTAGGGTATGCGTTTCTCCCTAACTCTTGAACTTACCAAAGGGTCTTGTCTACAAACCCACTGAGATTATAGACTCCTACTCTAAGGCGCTCTTGGATGGTTTAGCCTACAATTACTCGTAATTATACTCTAAGGTTCACAAAGATGAATCAAGCATTAAGTACACAACGAATGACCTATCGCATTACTAGATCATAAATCAACTAAGATAAGAAACAACCAATCAATATTCAATAATTAAGTTTCATACTTCCTAAGCAAACACACAAATAAATTAGCGGGACATGGAGAACATGCAAGCATACACATAAATAATCAAAGACATAATTGAATTAATGAAGTAAAGACTTATCTTGGTGTAAGATAGGGTTTAAAACCCTAAAATCTTGTACAAGACACATTAGGTTCGGTTTTAGGTTTTACCCAAAGACTCTCCACACAAAGGTGAAAAATTCGGATTCTATATATAAGATTACAATTGCGACGGCGCCACCTTATGTTTATTGACGCCGTCGTGTCGCCGCCATTAGGGTTTCGTCTTGGCCACGTTAACCTTGCGACGGCGTCACCTTATGTCCGTGGCGCGTCCTCTTGACCGGCGTCATCCGGATTGCATCTAGGCCGTCGAGTAGCGACGGCCTACTCTTTCACAACTAGACGCCGTCTCTTGAAAATACGAGTTTTGGGTTCGGCCCGTCACAATAATTTTGGGACGGCGTCGCCATAGCTTTTGACGCCGTCGCCTTCTACTTTCAAAGAATCGTGAGTGTCTCGATTTCGACTTTGGCCATTTTCTTCATATATTCGCGCCTTTTCGTCCAAATAAGTGCCATTCCGACATTTTGCCTTCACGAGACCTAAAAGTGAAAAGGAACGATATTAAGCAATAACGGATACAAAAGTGATCAAATAAGGACTTAAACGACCCTCAAAATGGTACATTTTAAAACCTTATCAAATATCCCTACACTTGTTATTTGCTTGTCCTCAAGCAAATGTGCTTTTAGCCAATTAATTTATAAGTTAGGGGTCATGAAGCATTAATTCAAAACGGTCCACAACACATATAAGCCCTAAAAGTCATAACAAGCACGGAAATTACATACTAGCACCTCACATGGGGTGTTTGGATACTCACATCTCTCTCAGGTGTATAAATGAAATATAACAATATAGGAAATGGAAGATAAACACTCATTAACCGGTCCTAGTACATAGATTACCATAGGCTTGAGAATAGATCAAACCTCCATCGCTTTGGCGTAAGCACCTAGGAAAGACTATCAAAGAGGTCTTTAAAGGGTTGTAACGTTAGGCTTACGGTAGGGAAATAAGGGTTTGGTGGGATAGGCTATTTAGTGGTGGTAAGTCAAAAATCTTTATGTTAAATGCATATGAAGAATGGCGTTGCTAAGCCAAGACTCGACACTCTAAACTCTAAATAACTGAAATAAACAAACATAAATTTAAAGGATAGATATAGGATGGTAGCCCGTTTTTTTTTTTTTTTTTTTTTTTATTTTTTTATCACTCTATTTTTTCTTTTTCTTTTCTATTTTTTTCGATTTTTTTTTTTTTTTTTTTTTTTTTATACACTTTTACTCTACCATCCTCTAAGATAACATCAAAATACTAGGGATTTATATGCATATCCCTATACTTGAGTTTTTATTACTCTAACACTAATTTAACCCGATTTGAAAAGATCAAAACACTTGGGGTACATTATTACGCAAACAAAGGGAATTTGAATTTAACGTTCCCTTCCCGTCATTTCATAAACTTTAACTTTTCCCATGAATCCCAATCATCCCAAAACTGTATACAAAGGATATGACTCGACTTAGCAACTTATGCAAGCAACTAGATAATTGAACTAAGGGTTTAGGGTGATAACAAACATTTGCACTAAAAGTGAGTGCATAAAGGGTAGGCTAAGGTGATTTGGGTGTATATTTGGGGGTGGGGTGTAAACAATGCTCTTCATTGATATTCGGAAAACCGAAATATCACGAGAACCGCGAAAAGGATAGGCTCGAGGGTTAACTAGGGGTATCGTGTACTAAAGATGAGTACAACGCAAAGGGTGTGGGAGAATTACTCAACCGATATGGAAGAAGTAATTATATTACGGTATCAAACAAGGGTTATCCTAATGCCTCTTATCATTTAGTTATTCCTAACTACACAAGTGTAGCCTCACTTGCGATCTCGAATGCATCACAAAACAAGTTCTAGAATCTAATATACTACCGGTTCACACTCTAAGCATTAAAGATGAATGCTTTAATTCCTACTAATCTACGGGCGATCCTCACATTTTGGGTGGAATTTGGGTGGTAAGGGTTTTGTGCTAGTCATATAACTTCCTATCCATGAGACGCTTTTGTTAAGACTAATGGCCCACCCTATATGTCATAAAAATTTTAAATTTGGTGCCAAAATTACCCTAACCGACATTTTCTCATGGTTTATTACACAATCACAATTGGACAAAGCAAATAGTCAAGGATAAGCATAGTTTCAAAGTTCCTGCTTTATTTTCCCTCCCTACACTTAAACCGAACATTGTCCCCAATGTTCCCGAAAGTATCAAAGTTATGATAAAGAAGGTAATTAAAACGAAGAAACTAGTACTCCCCGATTAGCTCGGTAGGATCCGTGTAAAGTGGTGGTTAAGCTCTTTTCCAAGAAGAATTATTGCGTGAAAAGCTCCTTCCAATCTTATGTAACTTCTTCTTGACAAACTAAACCCGCACACTTGAAGAAAACAAACGAAACCTTCGCGTAAAATCGGCGGTAATAATATATATAAGACTCGATTTAAACTAGGATATAATGCTTGTGGAATGGATGTTTACGAAATTTCTAAGAAAATTAAGACCGGAAAATTCCAAAAATTTATAAGTAGCTCAGAAAACGAAAAAGTAATCGATGTTTTACTCCTTCCCGACGCCGTCAGTTGCAATCCTAACGCCAAAGTTATCCCGACAAAAGCGGTCTGCGATTTTCGAAAAATTCGGAAAATTTACATCTTTAGAATCGGGAAAATTTCGCAAAAACATCCATTACGACTCGATACAAGCATTTGACTCGAACAAACAAACATAAATATCTTTTAGTTAATTGTTATTCTCATGTTTACGTTTCTTTTGAAAACGTGTGTAATCCTCCTACACTTATCCCTTACGTAAAATACCTTTATATGCAATTAAGACGAGGTTAAAACAAAATAAAGCATTTTTACAAATTTAAACATGAGGATAAACAATTAATAAAAGATATATGACACTAACAAGCAAACAATTAAGCATGGGTTGCCTCCCACGAAGCGCTTTTCTTTATTTAAGAGTCTTGTAGCTAGACTCATAGTCGTGCTCTACGTTTTCTCACCACCGCCTCTTGACTCTTTGTTTTCCCTTCATCGAAGGGTGTAGACGCCTGTATGCTCACCGTGGATTCCTTGCCAACGCTGCCAATTATGGCAACGGTTTTATCTTTTAAATTGGTCTCCTTAACTGTGAAAGGCCCAAACCATCTTGGTTTGTTTCTTCCTCGTAATGCCCTTATCCGAGATCTATACAAGAGCACTTTTTCTCCCTTTAGAAATTTCTTAGGGTCCTTTTGTACCTTAGGTAATGAGGTGGGATTGCTTCTTAACTTTTTATCGGGTTTCCACAATGTCGCATACAATCCTTGAACCATAAAGTCTCTAAGCCCTTTTCCCGGTCATTCTTCTTCTTCTTAACATTGTTATCCGGGCTTTTCGATTTCCACCGTAATCATTTCCATGATCTTTAGAGGATATCTTGGGACGATGGGTATCCTAGCGCACTTCTTCCCGCTGAGTATCATGATGCCTTCTCCGCATTTAATGGTTGCCTTGGCGGTGGCGAGAACGGTGTCCCAAGAATAAGGGGTACGTTTTATCTTCCTCAACATCAATGATCACGAAATCCACGGATAAACGATGTTAGCCACCTCAATTAGAACATCAATGCGATTCCTACGGGGTGGACATAAGTATGATTAGCTAAGGAAAGTCTAAGGTCGGTTTTTTTGGTTTCTCATTAGTTAACTTATTATAGATTGACAATGGCATTATGTTCACATCGGTCCTTGATCGCCAAGGCATTTATATTGTCCATGTCACCGATACTAACCGGTATCACGAAATTTCGTGGTGTTTCGTTTTCTTGTTAACGCTTTTTATAACCAACTCATACAGAGGTTCCATAGGTAAAGCGTCAGATTCTTCTTCCGCTATTTTTCTTCAAGAGCTTCCCTAAGAACTTCATTGTACCTAAAGTTGTTTACTTGGTTTGCAATGGTTTTCTTGTTAATTTCGTGCTTAAGGTAGTACTCAATGGTCTCGGGTTCATTATTAGGCATGGACTCATCCTTCGTGCTTTCCTCAAGATTCCACATCTCACCCTTGCATTCTCGTGCATGATGGAAGCGGCGTTTACAAATGAAGTGGGAGGGCAATCATTGCTTCTTGAGCACTTTTTCAGAGCCTTTGTTTTGGTAAATTCAATTACCAAATCCATCATTTCTTTCATTTTTGCTTGCATTTCCTCTCCGCCTATAAACCTCCTCTTCAATCCGCTAATCTCTGCATGAGCTGCCATGTACTCCCTCATTTGATCCTTGAAGCTTGGTGAAAGTGGTATTGGGAAGTAGAACGAAGCGCCATGGAACTGGGTTTTGCTCGCGACTTGGGATTCCGAAAGAGGTGTGGAGCGGTTGGTGGAGTGGGCGGATTTGACGATCTCTCGAGGAATTTGTACGGGTGCTCTTTTACGCCTTTCCATAAGATAATCAATTCTCTCTCGATGGCACTCAATTGCTCTTCGAGTGTATCGGAGGATTCGTGAGGAGCGGATATGGCATTAACTATGTTAATCGGAGTTTGGAGATTCACCCAATCTTCGTAGCTTTGATCGTGAGCTCCTCTATGATATCCCATGATTGCTCGCATTAAAGTGTTGAGTCTTCCACCGGCACTCGATCAATGGATCGTCGAGTGATGAAATCGGTATGATCATAGAAGATTTGGATTTGAAGTCAAAGATCAATGCCATGGTGTGGAAGTCTACGGAGTAATTCCCAAATCGAGTCCATGCTTTGTAAAGAGACTCACCTTGGAGTCTGCTGGAATGTCAAGATGTCTCGCCTAAGCTTAGTGGTTCTCCCTTGGGAGAAATTGAGTAAGGAAGCGAGAAGTAAGATCATCCCAACTTGAGATGGAGCCGTGGGAAGTCGCTCAAGCCAATTACTAGCTTGGTCCCTCAGAGAATTGGAAGAGACGCAGCGCGCGTGGTCTCCCGAGTAGTAGCATCAAGGTCGATGGAATCGGCGATTTTGAGGAAATCCTCGATGTCGATTTGGATCTTTGAACGAAGTCCATGGAATGCACATCCGTTTTGCACCAACCGGATGGTGTCGGATCGCAGGGCCGTAGTTTGGGCTTGGTCAGAAGCTCAATGGTGTTCCTATAGCCTAGGTGGCTTGGTCTCGAGTATTCACCAAGAGTACGGGCTCTTGGCGGTCATTTGGTGGTGGGTTGATGAATGGTAGTGGGTTATCACCTTCCATGATGAAAAGTGATGAGGTTACGAACAAAGGTTACGAAGAAGGGGATAGACTAAGAGAAATCTAAAAATGAGAAAAAGTTTACTTGATAGGAATCAAGCAAAGAAACCTAAACGAGGTGGACTACTAACTAGCTATTCTATTCCCTGCAGCGGGTCCAAAAACTTGATAACGCTACACGCGTCGCTCGGGGTCAAGGAAACTTCCTTTTCTTGAGCAAGTTTTATAACACCCTAGGCGATGAACCTAATCGTTGTAGTGTAGTAATTAGGGTAAGCCACGGTATTGATATCGTTCTCTAGGGAATAGGAATGCTAGTAGGAGTTACTACGCTAAGGTTAAGGTTGAGGAAGATTATTTTTATCTTTTATATTTTATGAAAAATGGAAAGGTACGAATCTCGGTATTGGATTTGGGGGTTGGTATTTCTACCGATTACTCTACTATTATCTAATTATCTAAACTAAGGTTGTGGGAGTCTATGTCTAATTAATGTGTGCTCGTATGATAGTTTAAAGATGTGTTTACTTAGTTTGTATTACTCTTTAATTATCTCCTATTGATGGTTGAGTGTCACGCCTTATTCCTAGTTGCGTTGTGTATCTAAAGTTGTGGTATGCTTTCTCCCTAACTCTTCGAACTTACCAAAGGGTCTTGTCTACAAACCCACTAGAGATTATAGACTCCTACCTAAGGCGCTCTTGGATGGTTTAGCCTACAATTACTCGTGTAATTATACTCTAAGGTTCACAAAGATGAATCAAGCATTAAGTACACAACGAATGACCTATCGCATTACTAGATCATAAATCAACTAAGATAAGAAACAACCAATCAATATTCAATAATTAAGTTTCATACTTCCTAAGCAAACACACAAATAAATTAGCGGGACATGGAGAACATGCAAGCATAAACACAAATAATCAAAGACATAATTGAATTAATGAAGTAAAGACTTATCTTGGTGTAAGATAGGGTTTAAAACCCTAAAATACTTGTACAAGACACCTTAGGTTCGGTTTTAGGTTTTACCCAAAGACTCTCCACACAAAGACCGAAAAATTCGGATTCTATATATAAGATTACAATTGCGACGGCCACCTTATGTTAGTGACGCCGTCGTGTCGCCGCCATTGTGGGTTTCGTCTTGGCCACGTTAACCTTATGCGGCGGCCACCTTATGTCCGTGACGCCGTCCTCTTTCACTCGACGTCGTCTGGATTGCATCTAGGCCGTTCGAGTAGCGACGGCCTACTCTTTCACAACTAGACGCCGCCTCTTGAAAATACGAGTTTTGGGTTCCGGCCCGTCTCAATAATTTTGGGACGGGCCGCCAATAGCACCGCCGCCGCCTTCTACTTTCAAAGAATCGTGAGTGTCTCGATTTCGACTTTGGGCATTTTCTTCCTATATTCGCGCTTTTCGTCCAAATAAGTGCCATTCCAAGATTTTGCCTTCACGAGACCTAAAAGTGAAAAGGAACGATATTAAGCAATAACGGATACAAAAGTGATCAAATAAGGACTTAAACGACCCCTCAAAATGGTACCTTTTAAAACCTTATCAAAAAGCCACTTGAATGCAACTTGTATGATCAAATTGCCCAACTTGGCACCAACTTGCAAGATTCTCTTTTGGAGGCATTGTATCTGTTAACAATATCTTGACTTCTATGTTATAGAAGTATTTTTTTTCAACAGTGCTTGTATTTTTAAACCACTTTGATTATATAATTGAATCTGTATAACATGTAAAATACATTACTTACAAAAATTTTAGAACGTATAATATTTTCTTTTGAACAACATCAAGAAGAATATATATACAAATGGAGTAGCCTAGTAAGGTACTAGGAGGCCAAGATACAATGATTAATTACAGAGAATGTTTTGTGGGTTATCAAACCACAAGATTCAGTTCATATTAATCTTTCTAACCCTGCTAGAAATCCAGTTAAATGAAAAAACTTAATGTCATTAAGAAGCAGATCTTCGGAAGGCCGTTTTGTGGAGAATGGCATCTCGTTTTGGAATCTCCAAAGCAGTGGTGGTGTTGGTTTGTATTCGCCCAGAACAGGGTTAAGACAATCAATGACAGTAGCAATACCACTAGGTGGTTACCGAATATCACTTGGAATCGTGTGATCACTTTCCAAAGTAAACTATTCGACCCTAATGCCTGGGTTACACGAATATCTACTTGGGATAAGACCAAATGTTTGTTATTGAATTAGGCACAAATCAATAACCCTTGCGCTTATAAGTGTTAGTCGTTTTCTGTGTGTCCTTCATGCATGATCAGATCTCCAATATATAGGAGATTACTCTTAGCTAGTCAAATGGAATTATGAGTATAAATCGGCTCATTAATAGCCTCATAATTATCCCCATTATAGCCGTTAGTGGTTACGTGACCAATTAAACGTGGTCATTAAGCAGTTGTAACTGCCATTTAGCAGTACTTTAATAGCACTAGCAGTACTTTCCACTAGCAGTACTTTCATACTATTACCAGTACTTCCATAACACTAGCAGTGGAAACATAGCACTAGCAGTGGAAACACTACCTGTCAGTACTATCTTAGCACTTCCAGTACAAACCACTAAAAGAGTCAGGGTGTTCATGGACCTTATGGGTGTACACTCCGTACCTCCTAACCCATTAATAGGTGTGAACTAATCCCACAAGTGCACTAAATTTTCCAACAATCCTCCCGATATTTAGTTCACTTCATTTGCATGAAAACAAACATCAACCAAAACATGTACAAAAACGAAAATGTCCTGAGGATTGAATTTTCATCTTAGTAAATTACACGTTCAAATATTCGAGAATCAGGGTGTTCTAAGAATTGAACCCTTCAACCTATTTGAATACCTGAAGATAAAATACACACAAGTTTTCAAACACCTAAAAGCTCCTGACACTATACAAGCCATGTGTCCATATCCAAATTCAACATTTACATAGGTGGCTCCTCTTTATTCATGCTCCTGCCAAGCACTTTTTCAAAGAAAATTAACCATTAAGAACTAAAGACTTCATCCTCCTTTCAGCAGGTTCTGAGCACAACCTTGGGATGTAAACAAAACATGTGCTCCACCATCGAATGTTCGCTTTCCACATTGAACTCGACTTCTAAGTTTCCTCACAGGAGTGGGTGTCCTAGCATTCAATGACTAAGTTGGACTTAAACTCATCCTTTTAGCGAGACTTTATAACCAAGTCTCTAGCCAAACCCTTCGTTAAGTGATCGCCTAAGTTCATTGAGATCTAACAAATTCTCTAGATACCACCCCATTCATGATAAGCTCACAAATCATGCTATGTCCGACACCCAAGTGTCTAGACTTACCATTGTACATCCGGCTATAAGCCTTAACCAATGTTCTTTGCACTATCACAACGGATAGAAATAGGTGCTATAGGTTTAGCCACAATGGAATCTCAAGAAACAAGTTTTCAACCATTCATTTTTTACCAAAGAAATGCTAAAGCCACAAATTCAGATTCCATTGTTGAACCGGTGATGCAAGTTTGCTTCTTGGATGCCCAAGAAATTGCACCTCCACCAAGTAGGAATACCCACCCACCGGTAGATCTAATTGTCTTCAAGTAGTTATCGATCCAACTTGCATCGTTGTATCCTTCCAACATCGATGGGTAATTAGTATATGAGAGACTATAATCCATAGTTCTCTTCAAATACTTTAGTACCCTCCGAGCGACTTGCCATGATGAGCACTAGGATTACTAGTATACCGCTCAATTTTCTCACCGCAAAACCAATATCGGTCTTGTACAAGTCATGGCATACATCGTGCATCCAATTACCCTAGAATACTCAAGTTGAGATACGCCTTGCCATGATTAGGCATCGCTTCACAAGTATCCATAGGTGTACTCACGGAGTACAATCAAAGTAATTGAATTTCCTTAGCACTTTCTCAATATAATGAGAATGAGAGATAGAAATTCTATTACTTTCATGTTTAATCCTTATACCAAGGATAACATCGCCTCCCCATGTCCTTCATGGAGAACCTTGATGACAAAATTCCTTTGTCGTCAACTCGATTTTGGTCGGGTACAAAGATCAAGATGTCATCAACATATAGACAAATGATGACTCCTTTACCGTATTCATCGAATTCGCTATATACACATTTGTCGACCGGTTAAGAACATAACCACTAGACAAAACCACTTCATCAAATTTTTATGCCATTGTTAGGTGCCCGCTAAGTCCATAAAGAGACTTAATCAATTTACACACCTTGTTTTCATTGCTCGGCAAGATGAAGCCCTAAGGTTGGTTCATATAAACCTCCTCATCCGATTCACCATTCAAGAAAGTCTTTCACATCCATCCGATGAATAAACAGTTGTGAATAGATGCCAAAGCAATCGCCAGCCTTATGGTTCGACACGAGCCACGTGAGTATCAAAATAGTCTATCCCCGACTTTTGTTTGAAGCCCCGAATGACTAGTCTAGCCTTGAACTTTCAATAGTTCCATCTACCTTCATTTTCTTTATGAAAATCCATTTGCAACCCGAGGTTTGCAACTGTGGTAGATCAACCAACACCCAAGTGTTGTTGCCCATAATGGAATCCATCTCATCATTGATTGCTTCTTTCCGTAAAGCAATATCTCGGGACTTCATTGCTTCTTCAAATGTCTTGGGATCATCCTCAACAATGAAGCAATAGGAGTATTAGTATGAGACCTCATCCCTGGTTCCTTTTTTTTTGGGTAAAGGGAGTAATCCTGCACCGTAAATATATTAACCAAAGAAACGTTTAATACAAAGGATATGAGTGAAATCCTCATATCTCACCGTTACATAGGCATAAAGATTACATAACAAGATACTTCCTATTTTCTAAACAAGAAAAAAAACCACTACTCAAATGATAACATAGGACAAAACAAAAAAAATTACTTCCTAGGACCTTGAAGCTTGGTGCCATACATGACATTAAAGGCATCCAAATTCCCTGGAAGATCATAAACCTGCTTCGCATAGTCATCATAGTCATCATAATCATCTTCAAACTCATGGCCACCGCCACTGAACAGATTAGCAGACTCATCAAATGGGTTAGCAACCACCTCATCATCAGAATCAGAAACCACGATATCTCTCACTTTAGAAAAAAGGATTAACTCTCTTAGTAGATGAGGCGGGCGTAATACAATCAACCTTTTTAATATGATTCCCAGCATCATCAACAAGAGTAGCTTTCCTATCCATAAGAAGCTTTTCAAGCTCCTCAATTTTCTCAACAATACGGGTATGGCCAACCACGTTAGCTTCTATTGAATCACTCATGCTTAATCTTGTGATACATTCCTGACTTAATGTGACCCAACCTCCTTAGCTTCCATTGAACAACCGTAATCCACTATAACAATAGGAGTACCACATTCATCAAGATCAATCACATTAAGTGCATCAAACGGGTTAGATGTAGCAATCGTCGTCCCACTCATACTAGCCACTCATACTAGCCACTCATCCTCGGGTTCCTTCAACTAAGTATAGTTGAAACTCGGTCCAAATGACTTTGGAGTCCCGACTCTTTTGCTCTTCCTAGCACATGTTCAAAGTTGTTGAACCACAACCTCATCGGGACCACAAATGGTTCATCATCGGGGACCTCTCGATACACCAAAGGTCATGAGTTCCATTAGGAATCCTCCGACTTGGTCTAGGACCGATGAGAATCTATTCTCATCAAAGTTTGCACCCTTGATTCAATTATTGAGTTAATCGAACATATTCATTAGGTTCAATAACATAGAACCTAAAAGCTTTGGAATGCTCAAAGATATCCAACAAAGATTCATCAATGCCTCTTTCACCCAAAGTCTTTAGCTTTGGATCGTGAGTCTTACAACAATTTCTACAACCCCATACCCCGAGATAGTTCAGTTGGGTTTCCTTTAGTCCGAGTTCATAAGGGGTAACCTTGTTCCTTTTGTTGGGAACCCTATTTAATAAATAGCAAGTTGTTAACATAGCTTCACCCCGTAACCCCCGACTCGATCCTGAATAGGACAACATGGAATTAACCATCTCCTTCAAGACTGCTTTTTCCTTTCGTAAATACCATTTTTTGAGGAGTATAAGGGCAATCGTTTCATGGATAATTCTAACAGATCGAAAATACAGAGTATCCATGTACTCACCTCCCTATCAATCCTTAATCTTTTGATCAAAGACCCAAGTTGTAATTCAACTTCAGTTTTAAACACTTTGAATTTATCTAATGCTTCATCCTTAGTATGTAAAAGATAAACATAACAAAACCTAGAAGCATCATCAATAAATGTCACAAAGTACTTCTTATTCCCTAAGGATGGAGTGGCATGCAAATCACACAGGTCACTGTGTATAATTTCCAAGAGCTTAGTCTCACGACTAACACCCTGAAAAGGTTTCTTGGTAATCTTGGTCAACATGCAAGTTTTACACTTTTCAGTGTCCATGTCAAAAGTCGATTAACCCATCCTTAGACATATCTTGCATTCTTTTATAATGAACATGGCCAAGTCTAGCATGCCGTAGGGTAGAGTCGGTCAGTCAATGGTGGTCACAAATCTTTGAATTAACACTATCGCTGGCAATATTAAGCCCGAACATTTGATTACATAAATAACCAAAACCAATAAAACACCATGCTTAGAAAGCACAAATTTATCGACTCAATAACTTCTTTATATCCATGATTATTCAAAATACTACTTGAAACCAAGTTCTTCCCGATATTAGGAACATGAATAACATCAAACAAAGTTACAATCTTTCCGTAACTAAATCTAAGATCTACACAACCACCTAATTATGCACCAAGGTCGTTGACTCATTTCCCATGTGAAGAATAGAACCATCATTCAAATGACTCATAAGTCTTGAACCAGCTTCTATCTTTACACACATGAACTGTTGCACCGTAGTCAACCCACCATGCAACATCATCATCCCGCACATAAACGATTCGATACATATGTAACATAATAAATCAAAAGACTTATTAAACATATTTCGACCTTTCAAATGAGTTGGTCGAACCACCACTCCCCCGAATCATTAGTGCCCGATCCATTGGCTTTACCACCAATTTTAACACCTTTGCGTCCTTTTAATGTGACCGGCCTTGCCACATTTCCAACAAGTAGGTGTTGCCTTCTTGTTAGGATCGCCTTGTGTTGTCATGATATTTGCGTTTGCCTTTGTTGTCATTGTACCGTGGAGTTGTTATGCTCCACCATATTGACAACAGATGCACCAAAGAAGATTTCTACTCTTTGGCTTGTCATTATCCAAAGACCTGAGAGATTCCTCAATGCGCAGATGACCGCCCAACTCAACCAGAGTTAATTCCTCCTTCTTATGTTTCAAGGTATGCTTGAAATCTTTCCAAGAAGGAGGGAGTTTGTCAATGACACAAGAGACTGAAATAGCCTCATCCATGTGCATATTATGTTGTGTAAACCTTCCAAGTATTCCAAGAAGTTCATTGTATTGTTCCATAACTGGTCTTGAATCAGTCATTTTGTAATTTGTGAAATTACTTACAAGGGACTTCTTACTTGATGCATCCTCAACCATATATTTGGCATCCAAGGAGTCCACAGTTCTTTGGAAGATTCAATGTTCTGATAAATATCAAACAGAGAATCAGACATACCATTGAGAATTAAGCCTCTGCATATGTAGTCATCATTCTTCCATTTGCTCCTCCTAGTCTGCTCCACAGTGGCATCATCACCATCATCAGGAATAAGAGTGGTTACTCATGCTTGACAGCAAGAAGTGCATCTTCTTTTTCCATCTCCTAAAGTCCACCCCTTCAAACTTATCCAGCTTAGCAAAGTTTGAAGCCATGTGTTTCATTGCAGCAGTTGCCATTGATTATCACAAGAATAGTTTACTTTGATTGTTGGTTTGTATTCGCCAGAACAGGGTTAAGACAATCAATGACAGTAGCAATACCACTAGGTGGTTACCGAATATCACTTGGAATCGTGTGATCACTTTCCAAAGTAAACTATTCGACCCTAATGCCTGGGTTACACGAATATCTACTTGGGATAAAACCAAATGTTTGTTATTGAATTAGGCACAAATCAATAACCCTTGCGCTTATAAGTGTTAGTCGTTTTATGTGTGTCCTTCAAGCATGATCAGATCTCCTATATATAGGAGATTACTCTTAGCTAGTCAAATGGAATTATGAGTATTAATCGGCCCATTAATAGCCTCATAATTATCCCCATTATAGCTGTTAGTGGTTACATGACCAATTAAACGTGGTCATTAAGCGCTTGTAATCGCCATTTAGCAAGACTTTAATAGCACTAGCAAGATTTCCACTAGCATTACTTTCATACTATTAGCAGTACTTCCATAACACTAGCAGTGGAAACATATCACTAGCAGTGGAAACACTGGCTGTCAGTACTATCTTAGCACTTTCAGTATAAACCACTAAAAGAGTCAGGGTGTTCATGGACCTTATGGGTGTCACTCCGTACCTCCTAACCCATTACCAGGTGTGAACTAATCCCACAAGTGCACTAAATTTTCCAGCAGGTGGCTCAAGAGCAAAGCTACAAAAGCAATCGCTTCAAACCCCTCGAATTTTTTAGGCCCCCGAGTTTACAAGAAACCGTTATCTAGAAAGTCGTCACATAAATTTTTTAGGCCTAAACACTATTAGATGCTAAGTCCATCATTTCTTTTTATAAAGGACCACGAACTTTATTTTAGTGTAATGGAAAACAATGGACTAAGCTCATTTAAGTAATTTTTTCCAGACTCTTGTTTTAGGATTCAAGGTCACATCTGTTTTTATCTTCTTTAGGCGTACAAACTATCAGATATCATGTCCATCATTTTAGTTTTATTAAAAGGACCAAGATAGTCTTTTAGGGTAATGAAAAATATGAATGAAGCTCATTTTAGTAATGCGATTCTTAAAGACTAATGGATAGGATTGTAAGTGAACTAAAAGTTCGAAGATCTTTTTGTGACCGTTCAGAAGATGATACACTTTTATATGTTTTAAGCTCTTTTGATCATGTATTTTTTGCACTTTTTGTATAATGTGTTACTAAATGAATATTATGATCTACTATGGAAATGTAAGGGGACGACTTGGAGAGTGATAAAGTCGAAGATGTTTATGATGAGACTTCTTGTTTCATGACTAGTGGAGGTGCATATGATGCTAGTTTACATGAGCGGATGAAGATTATGATCTATATGACACTTATTACCTTCAAGGTTTAACTCCGGAGCAGTCGGCGTTTTGTGATGCAATGGATATTAATCTTCGTGGTCAGTTTAACATTAGCTTTATTTATTGTCCTTATAGTGGTTGTTCATAAGATTGGTTTGTCTTTCTTATATTAGTTTTGGTTTGAAGTACAATTGGTGTGTTTGTTTTCCATCTTTCTACCGGGTTTAGATGTGGGATTCACCCACATCTTATGTAATTAGATGTTATTTTGGAGTAATATAATTTGCCTGGGGTATCCCCTTTAACCACAAAAAATAATAAATAAAAAATAAGATTTTTTTATTACATAATGAAAAACACAAACATAATATTTCTTATCGCTTAACTGTTTAAGTATTCATGTATGGTTTGTTTGATAGAATGTTCACGGCCGAACACATACAAGCCCACTCGTGTTGATTCAGTGCGTCGTCTTAGCCCTACATGTCGATCATCGAAACAACAACATTTGGTTTCTCTATCTGTCATTTTGTTTTTCAATCATCAACCGGTTTATTAAGCATTGGCCTTCTAGTTAGAAATTATATTGATCCAGTGATTTTTTTTAAACATAGCATATAATAGAAAAGGCCCTGTATTTGAACTTCTGCTTTAGGCCTAATAAGGCTTGAGCCGCCCCTGCTCCAAAGAACCTAGAGGGTTGATTGCACGACAACATCGAATTGTATCATGGCGATTCCCTAACTCCTAAAAGTTCGATAACAATTCTGCTCTAATCTCTTCTCTATTGCGTCAATCTGTTCCTATTAGGCAATTACTTTTGTGTTTTTGCTTGATTGCTTCAGATTCTTGCAATCGTTTTGTTTATTAGGGTTTATTGTTATCGGTTTCTCTTAAGGTTTCGCAAATTCTGGTTCTGCTACTGTCATCATTCGCACCCATCATGGTTGGTTTTGGTTAGTTGATTTGTGCTAGAACTCATGCCTTAGTTCTACTAAGGCTCTCGTAATTGAAGATAGACGTGGTGCTTCATGTTCCTTTGTGTTAGTCCATGTTTTAGGGTTTCGGTTCTGCTGTTTGTTTTTCGTTTTTGTGGGTTTCGCTGCAGTTTGATTTAGTTACTATGGATAAGTGTGGTGATGTTAATTCAAACCTGTCTGCTGGTGATTCTTCTTCTGCTGGTCTTTCTTGTGAGCCTGGTCTTCTTGAGGGAGACAATTTGGATGATGGTAGAGTGGATAGTGAGGCTTTGAGGGACACAATCCTTGGTACACGTTCGTCTCAGCCAAGTAGTTCTCGTAATGATGGACAAGTGGAGCCGATTTCACTTGGTTCGAGCCCTAGTCATGACACGCCTGAGGGTCATGATACTTTATTGAAAATTCGTGCTATTGAAAAACAAATATTTGAGGGAAAACTTGTTCTTGTGGGTGACGATGCAACCATTAAAACCGCCGTGGCAAATGGATGCTACTACTTATTGGGGCTAATCCTTTTGAGCATCTTAAGGTGTCGCATACGTAAGGAGCTTGAGTAGATGCTATCGCTATTGGTTATTATTCAAACCTCCTCAAGATACAAGTGTTCCTATGGCTTCTAATGTTAATGCTACTAGTAGTCCTAATAATGTTAATGATAAGGTTGATACAAATGCACATGGGTCATGTTGGTAGTGAGAAGGTTGGTGTTGCTTTGAAACAACCTTCTACATCGATACCGGTGTTACTTCTCATCGAACCTAAGAAACACACGCCAAACTTTCGAGGTTGGAGTGTAATAAGAAAGCTAATGGCGGATCTTTCCGTCCCGATGAAAGTGGTTGAAGAGGTGAACTCTAGGTTTGAGAATACTTTGTATGGGTATTTCCTTGGTCAACGACTTGCTTTTCCTGTTTTTGATTACTTTGTACGCAATGCGTGGGCTAAGTTTGGTATACAAAAGGTAATGATGAATGCAAAGGGGTTCTTCTTTTTTAAGTTCAATTCGCAGAAAAGTGTTGATGATGTTCTTGAAAATGGTCCTTGGTTGATTAGAAATGTACATATTATTCTTAAACCATGGACATTGAACACCAACTTACTTAAAGAGGATTTGACCAACATCCTGGTGTGGGTTAAATTCCATGATGTTCCTCTTGCTATGTTTTCTGATGATGGCCTTAGTCTCCTTGCCACATTGATAAGCACGCCCAAAAGGTTAGATGCTTTCACTAGCCAAATGTGCAAGGACTCGTGCAATGTAGTAGTTTTGCTAGATGCATGATTGAAGTGAAGTCGGATGAGGTGCTTAGGACACCTTACTATTGAGATACCGTTACTTGATGGGTCGGGTTCGACTATTGAGAAGATACGGGTTGATAATGAGTGGAAACCACCTCATTGTGATAAATGTAAGATTTTGGTCATACTCTTATTGAATGTCCTAAAGTGTTGAACCTCCCGCCGCCTACTAAGCGTGTTAATAATGGTTTCAAGACGGTTAATAACAAGAAGAAGGGAAAGCAAGGTGGGTCTACTATTCCGGTCAAGGAGGGTTTATTAAACTGTTGTGGGTAAGCTGTTTCAATATCAACCCAAAAAGACCTCCTGGACCTAAGAAAGTGGAAGTCACTAAGAAGAATGCTTCGATGTGGCTAGTTCCGTGGAACAAAGATCTCTACATCTAACCGTTTGATGCTCTTAATATGGAATATACGGATGCGTTTGGTATTCCTTCTAATGACACCAACAAGGATGTGGATTCCGGTTGTACAATGGAAGTTAATGAAGATAAGTCTACTAGACAGTATCGCATCACAAGAACCCTTGTGAGTGATTTAAAGAGATGGAGTCGGTGTGGCTCCTAAAACTAATGATTCTTGTAATCCGTCCGCTTTCTTCTACTAAGAGAGTTAACCTTTTATAAAGTGGGAGAGATCGTGGTTTCTGATTCTGAAGATGAGGTGGTTGCTAACCCATTTGATGAGTCTGTTAATCTATTCGGTGGTGGCCAAGAGTTTGAAGATGAGTATGATGACTATGACTACGATGACTATGCGAATCAGGTTCATGATCTTCCAGGGAATTTGGATGCCTTTAATGCCATGTATGGCACCAAGCTTCAAGGTCCTAGGAAGTAATTTTCTTTCATTATGTCCTATGTTATCATTTGAGTAGTGGTTTGTTTTCTTGTTTAGAAAATAGGAAGTATCTTGTTATGTAAGCTTTATGCCCGGGCTGAGATATGGGAATTCACTCATATCCTTTGTACTTAAACGTTTTTTTGGTTAATATATTTACCAGGGTGCATGATTACTCCCCTTTACCCAAAAAAAAACATCGAATTGTATCACTTGATGGGCCGGAAGGGAAATTCTATCCGCCAAATTTAGCGCGTCTGAAAAGGAAGTGATTGAAGCATCCTCAATTTTCCACCCTGTAAATACCCTTGTCCAAGTTTCAGTAGCAATATAACAAGACATAAAATAGATATGCTGTATACTTCATGTTGAACATGAGCATTTCAATTATTACATGATAAATTTACAAATTTTATTGCAATGTCAACAACTCAACATGTATGTATATGTCACGTCAATTATTGGCTAATGTGGCAATTATATATATGATTGAAACGTCCAATACCCACAACTATACACCTTCTTCTGCCAATTTAGGTAGCCGTCATCTTTTTCGACAACCTTTAAAGCACCAAAATACCAAAATGATTGGAAAGTGTTGCATGTACTTATCGACTAGCTTCTCCACACCTTCTCTAATCTAATCCACTTCCACCCAAAATTTTCGAAAACATTTATTTGTTGTTCTTTGTGGCTGCTTTCCTACCTTTTTCCAACATGTTCACTTATGGAAACTTCATTCCCAACTTACATTATTACACTAAGATAAATCAGTTTACGAATAACCGTAGATGATGTACAAATGATAAAGAAGTCCGGACTTGAGAGAAATAAAACACAATATATAAACAATGAAAGTCACATTCACAACATCTGAGGTAATAATGAAAAATACTAAACATCACAAGAGTATCGTAATTAACTTACTAAGTCAGGGAAACGTGACACTATTTATCTATATCCCAGCTAGCACACCTTGCGATTGTGTTCCTTTAGATGAAACTATTGTAATGAACAGCATAATCAAAGGACACAACCACGACTTGAGATTTTTCAATAGCGTATCTGGAACCAATCACGAATACTGCAATGTCCATACTCCGGTAGGACACGTGTTGGAAATGGAAGCAGTTGTAGATGGAACGTCGTGATTATGCAGCCCAATGTAGGTTGCTATTATATAACTTGAATCATCACTATCTCGCTCTACTCTTTTCTTCACTTTGCATCCCATTGTCGAGCATTTGAAGTAGTTCCTGGAAATTAAAGGGAAGTTTTTGATCAAAATTAGCTACTTATTTGATTAATTATTAGCATGCATGGAAAAATTTCACAACTTCGGAACTATACGAGGGCAGGGTATGTATGAATAATACTCAATTCGTACATAACTTAATAGTTAAAATTTTTATTTGTTAACATCTTTATTTAAACACAAAATGATACTCGTAACTCGATCGATTGACTTTTCAGTATTATCTATATCTATATTTATATTATTTATAATGTGTTTAAGACTTTTATAAATAGAGGTCTTAAAATTTTTACGATTACACAACTTACTATATTTAGTAATTTTTATAAATCCACTATTTACACATTACTTAATAGCATTAAATTAGATGTTATAATAATAAAATATAATAACAATGATAAATTTATTATATATTCATAATTTGTAATCATAACTCTAAGAGCATATGCAATGCAAAGGTTTATAGATGACTTTTTACTATTTAGAAAAGCTATTAGAAGACTTTTACCATTGCAACTAAAGCTTTACAAACAACTTTTTAGAGAAAGACTTGACATACACGAGAGGTTGATAGAAAATCAACAAGCTATTTTCATTAATTGTATACTTTTTGAGTTTTCATTTTATACCCTCTCAAGGAAACATATTTGTAGCAGTTATTGCCTTTTTCATATCATCATTTAGTTTGCTTTTTGGGTTTATTTGTTTCATGCTTGTATATATATTACCTCATGGTGCTAGCATATATACGAAGGCATCATTCATGTAGAGCATCATTCATATGTATATTACGAAGGCATCAATTATATAGAGCATCATTCATATATATATATATATATATATATATATATATATATATATATATATATATATATATATATATATATATATATATATATATATATATCCTTTTATCCTGCACAATTTTAAACATCCTTATTATGTGTGACGACATCGAACAACATTTAGCACAAGCACAAATTAAATGACGATACCTATGTTTTAGCCACTTTATGTTTTAGTCATTTGAATTCTGAATTTGTTAGTAATCTCTGAATGAATCTCCTCCGGTATACAATACCGAATAATAGCTATACAAAATGCAGTGCAATAAAACAAGTAGTAATTACACATTCACAATCAAGGGTATTTTGTAAAAACATAAATACAAAGGATAGTTTATAAAAAATATTTGTGAAAAGCTTTTGAAAAGCTTTGTTGCATTGGAGAGGTTTTATGGGAATGACTTGTTGAAAGGCAAAATTTATTGAAACATTAATGAGATATTAATGTTTATGGGGTAAAAAGTCATTAAAGACTTTTACCATTGCAGATGCTCTAATATTTGAAAATAATAATGTTACATATTACATCAATGTTTTTGTACTTCAGTGTTGTATATTCAAGAATATTATATATTCATATATGAGAGTCTGTAAGTGTCCTAAGGACTGAGATGAAGGAAGTTACCTTTATCCTTTGTACTTTAAAATTTTTGGTGTAATGCATTTTACTAGAATGAAAAGTCCTTTTTACCAAAAAAAAAAAAAAATAATGTTACATATCAACCTATTCATTATCTCACATCACAAGCATAGGGCCACTAATGTACTCACCCCCGAATATAGATACCTATTCATTATCTCAAATCACAAGCACATGGCCACTAATGTACTTGCCTTTAAATATAGTACTCTCATCGCTGTTTTGCGTCGGTAACCATGCTAATATTTCTTTAAAATGTAAAGACATGCACATACATATATGCCACAAAATATATTTGAGTTATGTTTGCATTCTTCTTTCATTGTTGAAATCAAACATCGACTTTATTGTCAACTTCAAGTCAACATTTCAATTTATCACTATTAAGGTGCCCCCAAAAAAAATAAAAAATAAATAAATAAATAAATAAATAATAATAATAATAATAATAATAATAATAATAATAATAATAATAATAATACTTAAGATCCGGCTGGCCACCTCTTTAAGATCCTGTTTTTCTTATTTTTGATTATTGCAGGAAAAAAAACAAGTGCAAGTACATGTTCTTGATATTGTTGATATATAAATCTTACCTCTCAAGATCCTTTTATTTAAGATCATCATAAGTTAACTATATTGTTTTGGATAAATAAGTACCTCGGACTAGGAGTACATTTAATCTTCTTTTTGCCATACTTCCTCCATCTATAACCATCATCCAACACCTCAAGGGCAGTTCGTATACGAAACCCAATCTTTGTACCATCATTCATCCTCTCTCGATTGGAATTATCGCTACATTTGCAAGCAAAAAAGAGCTGTAAGTAAGATGCACACAGGACACTTTTTACATGTATTGTTAATGATGCAAGGAAAAAAAAGTGAGAATATAACTCACTCATACAAGAGTTGCCTTTCGATCCAGGTAAGTTGTGTCATGCTAGCAGCATCATCAGATATCTGTGGGCTTTTAGAGATGTTTACATCTGTGTTTATTTCTAGCAAGTGATCTGGAATTTGCTCATTTGTATTGAGATATGATAAAGAATTTGAAGAGCTAGAATCTTGGTGATCGATGAGCGAGAGAGTGTTAGGGTTAGAGTTATCATCATTAAGATTATGGTTATAATACAAGGTATTATCAAAGTTGGTATGATCATATACTCGATCGTCGTTTGTGATAGATAGGCAGTTAAAAGAAGAAGATGAAAAATTAGGGTTTCCAGTTTGATCTTGGTCAGATAAAGGAAGAAAGGCATCCATTGTGGACTTCTGGGCAAGTTTTGATAGGTTAAGACATGTTTCCATTTATAATAAGTCTGAGCTGTGACTTTTATATACCTTTTCTTTTATTTGGAGTATATGGTATTTTGTTTTACGGATATAGAAAAGTTATGAGAATATAATGATCAATTTTGCCTCCATTTTGGAAATTTCTTTTTTCTTTTCTATTATGGAATCTCCACTAGTGCAATGATCCATCTGAAAGTATTATAAAAGGCGAGATGAATGTAATAAAAAATTTATATATTAATTGTCAATTGAACATTCTAAACAATATAAATCAAGAATATAATGCCAAGGTCAAAAATATTATGATAAGAAATTATAGCTCAACATCATATAATAACTAATAATGAAAAAAGAACGCGTTGGTTTAGCCGCGTCTTAATATTTCAAGGTGTTATGTGTTTGTTTTTTTTTTTTTTTTTGAACGGCAATTTTATTAACACTCTAGCAAGAAGCTAGAGGGAAGAAAGTAAAAAGAAAATGAAAATACAGTTAAGCTACAAGTGAATAAGGATTAACTATCCAATCTAACCAACCGGGAACCGGAGTGTTTATCCTATGCATAATCCACGAGTGAGATAATAGTTTGATTTCTCAGGTGTCATTTTAGGTTTGGTCATTGTTTATAGGCATTGCTTGTTGGAGGTTTTGGTTTTCTTAGATTTTTTGAGTGTGATCGTGTATTGGTGTCTTTTTGGGTTTTGCCGTTTTATGGTTTGCTAGGTGTCCTTTCCATGGGGAAGTATTCCGGGTGTTTGTAATTGTTTCATCTGGCATCTCGCTAGTTTTATTTTAATATATTTCCTGTTTAAAAAAAACGAAAAAGTTATAGTTGTCCTGCCAAAATTCATGTCTGTAGTTACATAATGATATATTTTGAACACGATTATTGCCATCAAGATTAACAATTTTACTTTGCCTGCGTTTCTTCATCAGCTGCCAATATGTCGATTTTTCAGGGAATAATTTTTTTATGTGCTTTATCTCTCTTGTAATAATGCCATTGAAACGGAGGATTACCGGCCTATACACCTCGTGCATGATTGCTAACTATTTATGGCAACTTATTCTAGGATTGTGGATACTACACATCACCACACCATCAGAATTTTGGGACACTTTGAATTTAGCTTCAAAGGCTTATGGATCGAGCTCCCCCTCAAACTTTTTGGATGTTGTGGTTCAATCAACAATATGATTCCTTTGGCCATTTTGTTACGATATGGTTATCGCCAACAAACGATCATCCAAGAACATCAAACGACGCCCATCAGCATTAGGATTCCTTCAACAACATCAAACTTGCTTCATTTACGGCATATAAGGATTTTCTTAAATTGGTTAATTAGAGTCGTACAATGATCTATGTAATGCCCTTTCTAATGATCTTTTGAAAGTTGCCCATAGTGTCTTGCTAGGTACAATCGTTTATTCATTTCATCTTGTCATTAAAAAAATAATATATAGTCTCCTGGCGTAAAAATAGATGATACTACATCGAATAAATATGAAGTATTTCAGAGCAAAACAAAATTAAGCAAACTTACTTCTGAGTTTATAAAAATGCTTCTTAGTTAAAGAATAGCATGCTGAAAGTATGAAACTAGTACACATTATTGAAGATATTAAGGGTGCGTTTGGTATCCCACTATGGGAATAAATCTATGACTTTGAAAGTGATTAATGTTGTTTGGATGGTTATGGGGCCCACTACAATGGAATAAGGATACCCATCATAGGAGTATGATTTGGTGGGTATGTGGATACCCATGAAAAGTGATATCTACATACCCATTTCCATTCCACTTTATTCTCAAACCTATACCTATAGTGATTCCATCAAGCATACCAAACGCATCCTAAGATTTTCTTGTGTATTTGTGTGGGCCGTTCCACAACACCTTCTTAGAAGAACCCTAGATTCATCTTATTGGTGCACGTATCATTGTTATTGACTTTTGACTTGTGACTAACCACGACTAATATTAATATATTATCTATGATGTTTTGTCCCTCAAATACATAGGATCCCTAAAAAATGCAGTTGATAATTCTCACTAGAAATTGAAATAGATTTTGGAAAAAGAACATTTTATACACGACACAAGTAATCGAAATAATAAAGCAACTTGTATTTTGAAATTGTTATTGATTTGGATATTAGAGTAATATATAGTTATATACCTTACAAGCCCTAAAACAATAATGTGACACTAGTTATTCTTGTGAACATTTTTTGAAGCACCCTCTCTATCATCACTTTGAGTATAACTGTCTACATCATACGTCCCTCATATACTGCTCCGGCAAATATGACATTGATGTTGTTGTAGTTCTTGTAAATGTTAGATTCATTTTTTTTTCATGGGACAAAACAAATAATGCAATAATGCAAAAGCTAAAACTATGTGCATTGCTTTTAGTTGACAACCTGTTATTTATTTCGGCACCAAAGAAGTATTATAGTAATTTCATTTGATTACATATACTTGTAGTTTTTAAGGCCAATACTAATGGCAATCGAATACTCCCAACCAACTTACACCACAATCGAGTTCCTTCTATTAGCTCAACCGGATGCAACCGTGTCCTACCTCAACCTTTTCCAAATTATGGTTCGTCAGCCAACCGAAAGATTCAATCTCTTTTGTGTGTGTATTTTTTTTAATTAGTATTTGTGGGGTATATTTTTGATTGTGTTTGCAGTTGTTCTATTAGCAATTTGTGGTTGGGTGTAGTCTTGGAGAAAGAAAGTTAATGTGTCACTGATGTGTCAGGGAGTGACCACGATATTTACAGTTACTATTAGCATCAGCCTAAGATGGTGTCTTCATGGTCGGAATATGTAGAGTAAGAGTGTAAGACTAAGGTCGCAGATTCAAATTTCTTTTATACGGATACCCAGTTCTTAACTTGTATAAAGCCGCACCACCTTCTTCATGCACTACAGCCAACCTAGCAAATAAAGAAACTTCCAAGAACATTAGCATATAAGTCGTTATCTTAGAAGTATAAATGTACCAAGACATTAAAGCATGATCAGTGACAGTGTCTTTAACCTTGTCGGGAGGTTGAGTGAAAAACCTTGTCTCGTCTTTTGATGAGCATAGTTACAGTTTATAACAAGAGAATAGATAATCACATCATATTTTTTGATGCATGCACCACAATTTGTGCATTACTGGTTTATACCGCATAATATTGTAATGCACAAATCATGTGCATGCATCAAAAAAATACATGCGATTATTACCTCCTTATACTCCCTCCATCCCAAAATTATTGTCCACTATTGACTTTTTTAGTCTTTTTTTTTTTCAACTTTGACCATAATTATTTTTGTTTGTATTATATAATACTTGATGAACCCTAGCGACTCTCTCTTGGGCGATTTTCTAACCCTAACAACCCTAACTCGTTTTTTCTTCCAATCTGCCTTTAACTCGTGATTCTATGCATCTATCTGATTTTGTTATTGATTAACATCATTGTTAATTGGTTCTTGATTGGATTCATGTGTTTTGTCTCGCTTATTTTTTTTGTCTCTCGCTTTAGTTAGGTTTTGAAGAATCGTTTATTTTTAGGGTTTTTCAATCGCTTTTCTTAATCACCTGGTCGATTATTATCACTAATCAAAGGTTTATCTATCGTGATTTAATTTGGTTGGATCGTCTATCATGGAGGCTGGTTAGTACTGGTGTTGCGTTATTAAAACCCTAACGATTGTTAGGGTTTTCCTCCTTTTTTGTTCGTTATTTGGTTAATGCTGGTTGCTGTTGGATTGGTTCTTGTGTGGATTGATTGTTTATATTGTTAGTGAGGTTTTTAGAGAGATGGAGAAAGGTTTTCTTAACAATGATAGTTCTTCGGTGAAGGCTTCAAAAACTGCATACAACTTGGCCGATCAAGTTGGTGTGAGCATGGAAACGAATTCATATAATAGGGATGATATTCAGGCGTTGGAAGCTAGGTTACAACGAATTCAAAAACAACGTCTCACGGTGAACATGGAATCGAGGTACACGCGGTCCCGATTCGTTTGGGGTAATGTTAACTGAAAACACAAGTTATCGAATACGTTTGTGGGTGGGTTGAATGTCGCCGATGTTGCTTCTACTACGGTCCTAACGTGGTGAATGCGTCTACCGGTCCTAACGTGATTGGTAGTGAAAATAACGGTGAGGTCATTTGCTAATGTATTAAACCCGGGAACGTGTCTCTAGGAAAGTTAACTTCGTCCTCGGTGAATGAGACTCGCATTGAAAATCATGATACTGTGCTTCCAAAGGTCGCTATGGAGGGTATATTCAACCGTATGAAAATACACTTGTGGGCTTTTTGTTGGCAAGAATGTTGCTTTTCATTTGGTTAAGAACTACGCTCCAACACGTGGGGTAAGTTTGGTTTTCAGAAACTAATGAAGAATGATGAGGGTGTTTTCCTCTTTAAATTTGATTCTAAAGAGGGTGTTGAGAATGTTCTTCAACGGGCCCTGGATTATTCGCAACTCTCCTCTCATTCTCACTAAATGGACTCTGATGTGCTATTGTCTAAAAGTGAGGTAACTCGAGTTCCGCTTGGATTAAATTGCATAATGTGCCATTACTTGCATATTCGGAAGATGGGTTGAGCTTAATTGCTACCAAGTGGGTGTCGATTATGTTAGATGCTTTACTAGTTCCATGTGTGTTGATCCATGGGGTCGTATTAGTTTTGCACGTGCTCGTGGAATTATCATCCGATTTCGAGCTTAAACATGTGGCGCACTATGGCGATCCCTAACAAGGATGATAGTGGCTTCACTACGGCTAGTATAAAGGTGGAATATGAATGGAAGCCACCACACCGTACGGAATGTAAAGTGTTTGGTCATGATAATGCTTTTTGTCCTAAGAGTATTAAGGAGAATAATGATGTTCCCCCCCACCGCTAATGTGGATGAACCCGATGATGGTTTTAAGGTGGTGCGAATCGGAAAGCCAAACCTAAAGGTACGAAGATGGTGGTGGTATTAATATGGGTAAGGGTCCTAGATTTGCACCTAGGAAGGTGTATATGTTGCAAAGACGAAGACACCTAAGAAATGCTAGTGGTATTGCTAAAGATACACCAATTACTACGCCAAACTCTTTTGGGACTCTTGAGGTGGAAGATGACTCCGGCATCCCATGTATTGTGGCTGATTCTTCATCGAAACGGTGAAGACCGGAAAGTCTTCTAGTACTACTAAGGAAGGTGTATTGATGGCTCTCGGGGAAGGACCTTGGTGAGGCGCCTAAGTCTCCTGAGAATGGGACTTCTTCACGCTAAGCTTATGAGTGATTCAATGGGATCAAGGGATGTTGGTTCTACTCCCATAGTCGAGAAAATTGGCAAGCTTGAAAAGCTAATTATTGATGGAAAGCTACTCTTGTGGATGATGATGGTCAACCTATTCCGCCTCACCTCTTCTACTAAGAGAGTCAACCCTTTTTCTAAAGTGGGAGAGATTGTGGTGTCGATTTCAAGATGAGGTTGTTGCTAACCCATTTGATGAATCATAATATTTTGGTGGTGGCCACGAGTTTGAAGATGAGTATGATGACTATGATTTCGACGACTATACGAAAGCAGGGTTCGTGATCTTCCTGGAATTTGGATTCCTTTAATGCCATGTATGGCACAAAGGTTCAAGGTCCCAAGTAATTTTATTTTGTTGTGTCATATGTTATCATTTGAGTAGTGGTTTGTTTTCTTGTTTAGAGAATAGGAAGTATCTTGTTATGTAAGCTTTATGCCTATGTAAACGGGTGAGATATGGACTTCACTCATATCCATTGTACTTAAACGCTTATTTGGTTAATTTATTTACTGTGCGTGATTACTCCCTTTACCCAAAAAATAATACTTGCTGAAAAATATATGAATGTATTAGGCTTTAAATGTATTTTTTATTAGTATATTTTTTATCAAGTATTATATAACACAAATAAATATATTAATGGTAAAAGTTAAACAAAAAAGACTAGTCAAAGTCAAATGGGACAATAAAAATAGGACGGAAAGAGTAATAAGCAACATGGTCATTTCTGGTCGTTTTGCAATGTTTAAATCATAGGTAAAACAATTGGTTGTAAATATGTGATGTGATCTAGGTATTACTAGACTCACGTACACCATCAAATCAAAATAATTTATATACCATAAAAAAGCTAGCTAGTTTTGTTATATATAGCTAGATCTTTCTAAGAAAAATACATGAAGACTTCAATTTTCTTTCAACTAATGAACTTCATAGAAACTAGGAGGTCACTGAGTGTAGCTTCAAGGAAATTGTGAAAATTTGGTTGGATCCACTTCACTTCAAATCAAAACAGATAATCTATTCGATCCATTAATTACTTATATTTGATGAATTAAGATGGCTTTGATATTAATTAGTTGAAAGCTACTACTTAGGTGAATTTGAAACACGACACTTAAGCTTACGATATCAAAGGAAGTTTCCTTTGATAATTAGAAAATTCTTGTTTATAGAAGGACCACTTGGAATGTGAATTCAAATACACATGATTGTTACTTTGGTAGTATATTGTGACATATTAATTCGACCATAAATCTATTTTATCTATTTTATCTAATACTCCCTCCGTCCCAAATTAATTGTCTCATTCGACTTTTTAAAGTTTTAATTTTTAACTTTGATCTTAAATATTTTTATTTATGTTATATAATAATTGATGAAAATATATGAATGGATTGTCTTTAAATGTTTTTTCATTGGTGTAATTTTCATCAAGATTACATAACACATACAAAAATATTAAGGATCAAAGTTGAGAAATAAAGAGCCGTTAATTGAGAGAAATACTCCATTTTTCCATAAATTTTTTCATATGAAAAGGAAAACGAAACCCGCTTAATGCACTTTTTCAAATAATTTTCCAAAAATATGAATTTCTCATTTTCCAAATCTTAATAGAAAAAATGAAAATACAATCACACCCTTCTCACTTTTTTCATTTCTAAAATAATAACCCCATTTCCTCTCACCTCACTCTTATCACACCCACCTCCGTCCACCTTCCATCGCCGCCCACCTTCCATCGCCTTCACCTTCCATCGCCGCCCACCTCTCCGTCCACCGTCTCCGTTTTAAAAAATAAAAATATAACTTCAACTAAACGGATTTTCAAACTTCTCAACTCTTCTCTAGAGAAGAAAAACCATTTCCTTCTCTAGGAATTTAGAAACGGAAAAACAGGAAAATTTTTCACCAACTAAACGGCCCCTAAGATTTCAAAAAGTTAAATGAGGCCAATTATTTTGGGACGGAGGGAGTAAAAGAGAGTTTGTAGGACCTTCACCATAAATATTTTCCTAAAATACCTTCTACTATTATATAGAAGCAAGTGGCGAAAATTTTCTACGTTACCAATAAATTATTGCTTATCAAGAGACAAATTTTTACCATTCATATATTTAGTTTGATCTAATTGTAGGGATTAACCTAAAATTTAAAAGATAAAACTAAGTCCATTTTTTTTTTTTTTTTAATTCACGTTTTTTTTTCGCTTTCATACGTTTTTGTCTGTTTTTATACATTTTCGTCCGTTTTCTTACGTTTTCGTCCGTTTTCATACGTTTTCGTCTGTTTTCGTTCGTTCTCACGTTTTCATCATTTTTCTTTTGTTTTCGTCCATTTTCAGACGTATTTTTACGCTTTCATACATTTTCGTCTATTTTCATACGTATTCGTCCGTTTTCTTACATTTTTATCCGTTTTCATACGTTTCTGACTATCACAAGTATGTGATATTCAGAATATTACTTATAATTTTCTAAATATCACTTTGTGATATTCTTAATATCACTTTGTGATTTTCATATTACAAAATATTAGTTGAAAATCACTTGTGATATTCTGAATATCACATAATATCATTTGTGATATTCAGAATATCACTTGTGATATTCAGAATATCACTTGTGATATTCAGAATATCACAAGTGATATTCTGAATATCATAAGTGATATTCTGAATATCACAGAATATCACTTGTGATATTGATAACATCAAATAATTCTGAATATTAAGTGTCAATTTTCTCCGATAATGTTCGTACATAATTTATTATTAAGATAGATAAAGTTATACACACCAACAACAAATTTTACTCTTTTAATAATCTTAACTTTTCTTATCAAATGAATAAAATTCAAACCATAATGAGAAATGCTTTGGTGTCAGGTTTCAAGCATCAACTAGATGAAGGCATTATCGTGGTCTTGCTAATATATGAGCTTGTAGCAATTCAACCTTAATTAGGTATTATGATTTTATGCTATTTTTAACTTATTTGGCAATTGTTGAATTGTCTTTATGTTTGATTTCTCGACATTTACCCTATCTAACATGGTATGGTTATATGTTTCGTTTCGCCATCTTATTACTATACATAAGATATCAACATTTTTTTTTTAATACTCGTGAATTTCACGAGTCTTTTAGCTAGTAAATTATAATTCTTAAGTATATAGTTATTGCTGGTCGCGTTATACTGACGTTGAATGAATGATCCAGGCCTACATTAACATGAGGTATCTATCTTCTCCAAACCCATGAATATATACAATACATGTACGTATATGTTTTAATCATGAAAAATGGTTTAACTTCTTAGAATTGTGTAAAAATTCTCATAATCGTAAGTGATGAGTTGACTGTTAAGCCACAAAGTCGGCCAATTTATACATCAAGTTAAGGCGCATTAGAAAGATTATTATTAAAAATGTTTATAGAAGAATATAACATTACTCTTTAATCGTTACATACGAGTAACTTTGAAATGTATTGTACATATTTTCAATTTGTCAACGACTGATTTAGGTTATTTATTACTCCGAAACGTACCATGCATTGGTGATTAAATCCGTTGGTGATTGATTGGTAATATCTCCCGGTTCTTATTTCCCTTGCAAAACCATAGGTAATAATGTATTAGGACCCGTCCCTAAATCCTAACTTATTATAAAACGATAATTATATATATAAGTGGAAATGTTACGACCCTGGTTAAAAAAAATCACTTACAAGGTAGGCACCTCCAATATGATTGGCACCACTGAAAGATAAAGAATTTTTTACCACTCCTGTTTGTTATGGTGAGAGGGGTCATTGGCATGGGACATCGGTACCGTTGTTTGGCATCGGCAAACGCCACCCCCATCACCCTTACCGTTGTTCGGCATCGGCATATGCTTTATATATCGGCATATATATGCCGATGGATGTAACCGTTGGGCTTTTTTTGTGACCGTTTTTTTCTCATCTTGGACCCCTTTAGTTTGATGCCAAAAATTGGCAACGACCCCCATTAGTTATGGTAGAATTGGCATGGATATTGACAAGTGACATGGCATCGTGTCATTAGTCTATTTCCATGCCAATTTTTTTCTATGCCAAAATTTGGCAACAACTCCCATCACCCTTAGTTACTACTGGATTTACGAAAAAAACATCATCATGAGATCATGCCATGTAAGCTATCAACATTTAGCAATACTTTTCAATGACAGAAGGAAATAAGTTTTGCTTACTAAGTTGCTTTTCTTGAAGAATCTTGACTACTATATACTAAATTATTTCGACGCATGTGTACGTTTTCATCAAGAATTGACTCGAATTTGCCACGAGCTGAGACCAATGTGATCGTGAACATTGTTCACACTTTTGTTATGGTATTTGTTCCAAATGTCGATATCGAAAAATGGATATATACATGCAATTTGAAACACCACTATGTTTCGAGTATATAAATATCAACCTCTCTTATAGGGTTGTGTTCACATTGGGTGAAAGTCTCAAAAAATGAATTCAGTGTTAAAGTATAATAAACTTAATGGAAATGTAAGTTAAAGATCAAGTTATAAAAAAGTGTTTGTAGCCCATTACATATTTACATGCATATATTGTATGTCAAAATTCATACGAAGTAACTAAACTGACAAGTTATCTTTGACGATTTGTACATCATATTAATGCATCAATTTAAGTGTTTTACATGTCAAGTTCTCATTTGTAAAAAATCGTTTCATTTCCTAACACACGTTCTTTGTGATTTTGAATTGTAGAGTATATAAGTAGAAAGAAAACCCTAACCGATCCAACTTTCTCTCCCCTAGGAGGCGAAATCCGGCCACCCTATCCCCTTATTTTCCGATCAAAAAACTGCCTTTAATTACGCCTCTCTATTGTTCTTGTGAATAATATGCAATCGGATTAAAGGTAGTTATCTTCTGGGACGGGGTGTGTCGTTGTTATTAATTCATTACATCTTCTGATTTCGTCTCTTTACTTTTAAACCCTAATCGCTTTATTGCTGTCGGTTTTATAATCGACCCATTATCTAGGGTTTATGTTTGTCGGTTTCTTTCTAACCCTTAACGATTATCTCTAATCGGTCTTGGGTTCAATCGTATGGTATTCTACAAGGTTATATCGTTAAGGTACGATCTGGGTTTTTTGTTGCCGAAACCCTAAAGTTTATGGTTCGGTTTTGTGCCTCATCAAGCTTATCATAATATATGTGAGGCGGTTTGGTTATGTTTGCTGGTCGTTAATGATTAAGGTGCTGCTGCTTAACGATAATAGTTCCCTTGTAATAGGGTTCTATTTATTTTTTCACTGGTTTGTGATGATTATCTGCACGTTATTCTTCATGGTATCCCTTATTAGGGTTTGTATGTTGGCTGCGTATTCTGTTTATCAGATAGATGAAGTGTGTACGTGGGTTATGGGAGAGATGGAAGTTATGTTGTTGGAGGTGTAGGGATTCGATATACCTACTGTTGGTTCGATCTGTTTCTGCTGCGTTTTGCGGAGCAAGATTGATGATTATTACGATGGCAATGTGTTCGAGCTGTGTTTATGTTCTTGCTCGGTATCACACTTTTTGCTGCTGTCGATTTGCTATGGATTCCACTCTTATCAGGTTATTAGATTATGCTTCATGCATAATACTAATAGAAGTCGCAAATGGATTTGGTTTGGATTATGCACTTGGAAGTTGGGGAAACTTGGTTATGGGTTTCTTCATGTACAAGATCTGGATCGCTAAGATGACGAAGAAGACTCAAGTGTTTATTTGAGTTGTGACGTATTGTATTCTTATTTTTAGTCATTGTTAGTTATTTGGATTTGTAAGTTATAAGAATGGCCTGTCATTCTTATATAGTGGTTTGGTAGTGTCCTAAGGGACTGAGATGAGGGACTCACTCTCATCCATTGTACTTCATTGTTTTTTTTGGTTAATATACTTTTCCAGGGTGCAGGATTACTCCCCTTTACCCAAAAAAAGAATTGTAGAGTATATGATTAGAGTACAATATTCAACGAAAAGTCAACTGTAATTTTTTTTTGAACGACGATTTCATTTAAAAACTAGTAAGGAGCTAGCAAAACAAATTACAAAATAATTGATAGAGAATTACTAGGGTGACAAAACCAATCTATCCAATTCATTGAATTATATTCTTCTTTTTTCTGCTTGTGATCCAAGTGTAAGACGAAAGTTTGATATCATTAAGAAGCAAAGACTTTTGAGAGAAAATTGTCTTGTTTATGAAAATCCAAAAGTTAACCATAAATATATGGATAAATGTTTTTAAAATGTATCATATTTGTCACTGTTTGTTTTTGTTGGTAGCGAACAAAATTTTGTACTTTTTGGGTACTTTTCGTTCAAATTCATTCTTTTTAGGGTATTATATGACATTTTTGCCCTTTGAGGAAAAAAAATCTATTAGCTTCGAGGGCCAAAATGTTCAAAAATTCGCAAAATACCCTAAAAAAGATGAATTTGAAAGAAACATTTAAGTACCCTAAAAATTTCGCCCGTTACATAAATACCCTAGTAAATATATTACCCTAGTAAATATATTACATAAATACCCTAGTAAGTATATTACCCTAGTAAATACCCTAAAAAATTCGCCCATTACATAAATACCCTAGTAAATATAATACTCTAAAATGATGAATTTTACTATAAAAATTTAGGGTCATTTGCATGAATCCTTTCAAAGATTTGAAATATATCCTTTGCATACATAAAACCAATGTACTATATGCATAAAAACTTGTAAGAATGATATATATTGTGGAGGCCCCAAACATTTAAGCAAAATATCCTATTAAATATATTACTTAAAAAAACGTTTAAGTACAACGAATGAGAATGGGACTCTCATCTCGGCCCGTTACATAGGCATTGAACAAGCATCAAATGTGCAACAACCAAAATCACTACATAAGAAAGACGTGTCAATCTTATGACCTACCAACCATAAAATTACTTCATAACACGACCTTGAAGCTTGACATCGTCCAGGTCACAAAAAGTATCAAATTGTCCTAGTAAATCGTAGACCTGGACAACATAATCATCATAAAAATAATCTTCAAGATCATGATAGCCGCCAGACGATGGAAGAAACTTTGCCATATCATTATCCGGCTCAAGTTCTTCGTCATCCTCACTATGTTACTACTTCAACCACTTTAGTGTATTGGTTGCCCACCTTTTTCGAAGACGTACACGGAGAAGAAGAAGAACTAGGCTTAGTAGCCGCAACGTACAACTTTTTAAGAGACTTATCATTATCATCTACAAGAGTAGCTTTCTCATCAATAATAAAATTTTCAAGCTTTCCAATTTCTCAACAATAGGAGTAGTACAAGGAATACCATTGACATCAGTATCGTTCATATCAAGAGCATCAAATGGGTATGATGTAGCAATATTCGTTCCCGTACTTGCCTCTTTACTAGCATCCGAATTCTTCGAGACGGGAACATACTTCTTCTTAGTGTTTGAATAGCTAAATTTAGCCCTTTAATTACCCACATCAATAGCACGAAATGACTTTTTCTGAGACGCATGAACCACAACCTTTTTACCTTTATCCTTTCAGTTCTTACCTCAATAAAACCCTCTTTGTCCTTGTCCACAGTAGATGAATTACCCTGAACAACCACATTAACGTCACTACGAACAACCTCCTTAACACATTTTGGGCAATTGATAATGTCATTAAGAAGCAGATCTTTGGAAGACTGTTTTGTGGAGAATGACATCTTGTTTCGGTGTCTCCAAAAAGGGCCTAAAGGGTTGTTTGCACGACAACATCGAATTGTATCACTTGATGGACCGGAAGGGAAATTCTATCCGCCAGATTTACCGCGTCTGAAAGAGAAGTGATTGAAGCATCCTGAATTTTCCAACAGGTAACTACCCTTGTCCAAGTTTCAGTAGCAATATTCCAAGACATAAAATAGATATGATGTATACTTCATGTTGAACATGAGCATTTCAATTATTACATGATAAATTTTCAAATTTTCAAACTTTCAAATTTTATTGCAATGTCAATAACTCAACATGTATGTATATGTCACGTCAATTCTTGGCTAATGTGGCAATTATATGATTGAAACGTCAAATACCCACAAATATACACCCAGTTCTGCCAATTTAGCCATCTTTTTCGACAACCTTTAAAGCACCAAAATACCAAAATGATTGGAAAGTTTTGTACTTATCCACACCTTCTCTTTGTGGTTGCTTTCCAACCTTTTTTCCAACATGAACAACTTACATAATTACACTAAGATAGATCAGTTTAAGAATAAATTATGTTCTTATACCGTTTTTGTTTGATTTTGAATTCATATATAATGAAACGCGTGCTATTAAAAAAAACAACTCGCAAATATAGTTTGTCAAGATAAACCGTACAGGATGTACAAATGCTGAAGAAGTCCGGACTTGAGAGAAATAAAACATGATATGAAAACCATGAAAGTTTACATTGATAACATCTGAGGTAATAATGAAAAATACTAAACATCACAAGAGTATATATAATGACAATCATATCATAATTTACAAAATGAACATATAGTTCCCGTGTATGGTAATTAACTTACTAAGTTAGGGAAACGTGACACTATTTATCTATAACCCGGCTAGCACACCTTGCGCTCGTGTTCGTTTGAAGTTCAAACCATTGTAATGAACATAATTTAGAGCATAATCCAAGGACACGACCACGACTTGAGATTTTTCAATAACGTATCTGGATCCAGTCATGAATACTGCAATGTCCATACTCCGGTAGGACATGTGTTGGAAAAGGAAGCAGTTGTAGATGGAACGTCGTGATTATGCAGCCCAATGTAAGTTGCTATTATATAACTTGAATCATCTCTATCTCGCTCTACTCTTTTCTTCACTTTGCATCCGTTTGTCGTGCATTTGAAGTAGTTCCTGGAAATTAAAGGGAATTTTTTTTATAAAAATTAGCTAATTATTTGATTAATTATTAGCATGCATGAAATCATAATTTTAAAATTTTTAAAATTTACACATTATTCAATAGTATTAAATTGGATGTTACAATGATAAGATATAACTATAATAATAAATTTAATATATATTCATAGTTAGAAATCATAATTTTAAAATTTTAAAATAATAATGTTACATATTAACCTATTTTCCATCTCACATCACAACTTCACAAGCACACGTACGACCCCTAAAGACTATTAGTTATCATCGAAAAGCATCGTTTACAAATAACAAAAAAAATCACGCTAAATATAGTACTCCCTTCTTTGCGCGGATATCATGGTAGTATTTTTTTTTTAAAGGTAAAGACATACACATACATGTACTAAAAAATACATGAGTTATGTTACATCAAATTATAAATAAATAAAGAAAAAAGTTTCCACGTGATGTTGAATATGAGTAAAAGTAAAGTAAAGTAAAGTAACTCCCAATACCGTCTTTCACGGGTTATGGGTTTCAATACCGTCTTCCACGGTGTATGGGGAAGTTAAGACGTAGACAACCATACCCCTACCTAAGGTAGAGAGGCTGCTTCTGGTTCTACCAAAGTTAGAATGGACCTCCGGCCTTGCAATGGGTTAGGTTGAATGGGTTGAGGTTGAATATGAGTCATTCTAGTATATCAAATTTACAATATAAATTTTACAAGACAAGTTTTGTTTTTTTTGTTTTTTTTTATATTTTGCATTCTTTCAGTTGTTCATATCAAACATCGACTTTATTGTTAACTTCAAGTCAACATTTCAATTTATCACTATTAAGGTGCCTGAGCGACATCCGATCCGGCCACCTTTTAAGATCCGGTTTTTCTTGTGTATTATATATATACAAGCATGTCTTCTTGTTCTTGATTATTGCAGGAAAAAAAAGTGCCAGAACTTGTTCTTAATATTGTTGATATATACATCGTACCTCTCAAGATCCTTTTATGTAAGATCATAAGTAAAGATAACTATATTGTTTTGGATAAATAAGTACCTCGGATTAGGAGTACATTTAATCGCCTTTTTGCCATACTTCCTCCATCTATAACCATCATCCAACACCTCAAGTGCGGTTTGTATACGAAACCCAATCTTTGTATCATCATTCAACCTCTTTTGATTAGAATTATCGCTACATTTTGCAAGCAAAAAAGAGCTGTAAGTAAGATGCACACAGGACACTTTTTACATGTATTGTTAATGATGCAAGAAAAAAAAAGTGAGAATATAACTCACTCATACAAGAGTTGCCTTTCGATCCAGGTAAGTTGTGTCATGCTAGCAGCATCAGCAGATATCTGTGGGCTTTTAGAGATGTTTACATCTGTGGTTATTTCTAGTAAGTGATCTGGAGTTTGCTCATTTGTATTGAGATATGATAAAGAATTTGAAGAGCTAGAATCTTGGTGATCGATGAGCGAGAGAGTGTTAGGGTTAGAGTTATCATCAGTAAGATTATGGTTATAATACAAGGTATTATCAACGTTGGTATGATCATATACTCGATCATCGTTTGTGATAGATGGGCAGTTAAAAGAAGAAGATGAAAAATTAGGGTTTCCAGTTTGATCTTGGCGGTCAGATAAAGGAAGAAAGGCATCCATTGTGGACTTTTGGGCAAGTTTTGATAGGTTAAGACATGTTTCCATTTATAATAAGTTTTGAGCTGTTGACTTTTATTTACATTTTCTTTTATTTGGAATATATTAACTTGTTTTGAGTTTATAGAAAAGTTATGAGAATATAATGTTCAATTTTGCCTCCATTTTGGAAATCACTTTTTCTTTTCTAACATGGAATTAAAGTGCAAGACTCCAAGGTTACACATGTGACATGTTCAAGTTGTTCAACAAAATACTTATATTGAAATCTCCACTAGCTAGTGCAATGATCCATTTGAAAGTATTATAAAAGTTGTGATAATGTAATAAAATTTTATATATTAATTGTCAATTGAACAATCTAAACAATATAAATCAAGAATATAATACCAAAGTCAAAAATATTATGATAAGAAATTATAGCTAGCTCAACATCATTTTAGGTGTTCGTTTAGACCTCGTCGTTTACTAATAACGGAAAAAGAACGCGTTGGTTTAGACATCGTCTTAATATTTCAAGGTGTTACGTGTTTGTATTTTAGGTATTTGTTTCTTCAGGTGTCATTTTAGGTTTGGTCATTGCTTATAGGCGTTGCTTGTTGGAGGTTTTGGTTTTCTTAGGTTTTTGGGTGTGATCGTGCATTCGTGTCTTTTTGGTTTTGCGTTTGTATGGTTTGCAAAGTGTCCTCTCCATGGGGAAGTCTGTTGGGTGTTTGTAATTGTTTCATCTAGCGTCCGACTAGTTTTATTTTAATATATTTGCCGTTCAAAAATCAAATTAATGAAAAAGATTTAGTTGTCTATCCAAAATTCCTCCTCTGTAGTTACATATCAATATATTTTGGACAAGCTTCTTGCCATCAAGATTAACATCATTACTTTGCTTGCGTTTCTTCATCAGCCGCCACAAGAATTAATATTGATTTGTCAGGGAATAATTTTTATATGGTGCTTTATCCCCTTGTAATAATGCCATTGAAGCAGAGGATTACCGGCCTATACACCTTGTGCATGATTGCTAACTATTTATGGCAACTTATTCTAGGATTGTGGATACTACACATCACCACACCATCAGACCTTCGGGTGACTTTGAATTTAGCTTCAAAGTCTTATGGAGAGAGACAGAGACACGAGGGTGGGCACTCGACCCTTAGCGGAAAAAAGTTATAGTGTAAGTTTTTTAAAATATCTGACAATTTTTTAATTTGCCCTCCTAACTAGGCGATTTGTAGTATAGTTTCTAAAAATTATCAGAGTTTACCCTATCGACCATAACTTTCTGGATCCGCTCTTGTTTATGGATCAAGCTCCCCTCAAACTTTTTGGATGCTGTGTTCAATCAACATTGTGATTCTTTTGGCCATTTTGTAATGATATGGTTATTGCCAACAAACGATCATCCAAGAACATCAAACGATGCCCATCAACATTATGGTTCCTTCAACAACATCAAACTTGCTTTATTTACAGCTTATAAGTATTTTCTTAAATTGGTTAAATAGAGTGGTACAATGATCTATGCAATGCCCTTTCTAATGATCTTTTGCAATCGTTGCCTTTAGTGTCTTGCTAGGTGCAATGGTTTATTCATTTCATCTTGCCATTCAAAAAAATAGAACAATAATATATAGTCTCCTGGCATAAAAGTAGATGATATTACATTGAATACAGTAGAAAGTATTTCAGAGCAAACAAAATTAAGCTAACTTACTTCTGAGTATATAAAAATGCTTCTTAGTGAAAAATTAGTATGTGTTGAAGATATTAAGACTTTCTTGTGTATTTGTGTGGGCCTTTCCCCAACAACTTCTTGGAAGAACCCTAGATTCCTCTTATTGGTGCACGTATCATCTTTATTGACTTTTGACTTGTGTTAACCACGACTAATATTAATATATTATCTATAGCTAATGATTTGCACACTTTAAAAAATTATTTGCACACTCCTCGTATAAGCAGTTAAAGCAAAATGTTTTATTACCATACAAGCATTTAATAGTTCTTGTAATTTCATTTAGTTACATATACTTGTAGTTCCTAAGATGGTGACTTCATGGTCGGGATATGTAGTGTAAGACTAGGGTCCCAGATTCAAATTTCTCCTATACGTATGGATCCCCGATCTTCGTTGAAGTTTAAATGACGATCTGAGTATGAACCATGGGACTAAAAGTTTGGACCACCCATTCTTAACTTGTATAAAGCCGCAGCACCTTCTTCATGGACTACACCTGAACTAGCAAATAAGGAAACTTCCAAGAACATTAGCATATAAGTCGTTCTCTTGGAAGTATAATTGTGCCAAAACACTAAAGCATGATAAGTGACACTGACTTTAACCTTGTCGGGAGGTTGAGTGAAAATGTTTGTCTTGTCTTCATGAACATATATAGTTTACAGTTCATAAAAATCAACATTGTCATTTCTGGCCGTTTTGCTATGTTTAAATCATAGGTAAAAAAATTGGTTGTAAATATGTGATGTGATATAGGTATTACTAGACTTGCGTATATGGTTAGATGTTCAACTTCATGGGATTGTACACCATCAAATCAAAATAATTTATATACCACACAAAAAGCTAGTTATTTTTTTTGTTTTTGTTAAAAGGTTCTCTCGGTAAATATATTAAATCAAAAAAGTGTTTAAGTACATATGATGCGGGTGGTCCCGCATCCTAGCCCGTTACATAGACGATAAAGTTTACATAACAAAGCAATACAATTTCTAAACAACATAAATGCTAGCTAGCTAGTTTTGGTATATATCACAAGATCTTTCTAAGAAAAATACATGAAGACTTCAATTTTCTTTCAACTAATGAACTTCATATAAACAAGGAAGTCACTGAGTGTAGCTTCAAGGAAATTGTGATAATTTGGTTGGATTCACTTCAAATCAAATCACAACAGATAATCCATATTCGATCCATTTATTTGTCTTACTTATATTTGATGAATATGGCTTTGATATTAATTAGTTGAAAGCTACTACTTACGTGCATTTGAAACACGACACTTACGATATCAAAGGAAGTTTCCTTTGATAATTAGAAAATTCTTGTTTATAGGACCACATGGAATGTGAATTCAAATACACATGATTGTTACTTTTGGGTAGAATGTGACATATTAATTCGACCATAAATCTATTTTATCTAATAAAAGAGAGTTTGTAGGACCTCCACCATACATATTTTCCTAAAATACCTTCTACTATGATATAGCAACAAGTGGCGGAAATTTTCTACGTTATTTTTCAGATAGTAAGAATAGTTATTTTATTTTGTTTACCTACAAATTCATGCTTATCAATTGACAAACTCTTATCATTTATCTAGTTTGATTTAATGATAAGGATTAACCTAAGATTTAAACGGTAAATCTAAGTTTATATATTTTTTTCTTATCTTTTGTCTTTCTTTTTTATTCACATATTTTTTTTTCTTTTTTTCTTTTTTAATTCACGTTTTTTTAGGTAAAAGGGAACTTCCACCCTGATAAAATATATTAATCAAAAAACCGTTTAAAGTGCGATGGAATGTAATCGAAATGCCACATTAACCTCAAGAACCGCTGAACAATTCTTAGATCATTTATGACACGCCATAAATGAACGACTAGTTATCAACAACTAGAATAACCACTAAAAATATAAAAAGACATGCAAAACAAATAAACAAATCCACATAAAAGATTATTTCCTCGAACGGCATTGAAGCTTGAAATCAAACTAATTGTTAAATTCCTCAAATTGCCCAGGTAAGACATAGACCTGGGTCGCATAATCATTAGAAAGATAGCTTTCAAGCTCGTTATGTCCTCCTGCTAATGATAAGTACTGCCCATAGGATCATTTGGCTTGAACACCTCATTATCACTATATGAATCAACCACTTCACCCACCTTAGAGAATGTGTTGCCCTTCCTTTCACCATCAGCCACCAGAATAGGTTTATCATTGTCATCCACAATGGTAGTTTTCCCATCAATAATAAGCTTTTCAAGCTTCCCAATTTTCTTAACAATAGGAATGTTCTTCAAAGGCAATTGAGAAGTAGTTTTGGAAGAACTACTTTTATTGTTAATATCATCTTTAAAAGTACCCGAATCAGCTTTCACAGTGGTAGCTTTCCCATCAATAATAAGCTTTTCAAGCTTCTCAATTTTCTTAACAATAGGAGCGTTCTTCAAAGGCAATGGAGAAGTAGTTTTGGAAGAACTACTTTTATTGTTAATATCATCTTTAAAAGTAGTCGAATCAGCTTTCACATCAATAAATCTCATCTACCTCACTATCACTATCAACAACCTCTTTAGTACAGCCCGTATCAGCCGACCAAATCCCATCACCCATCTCAAAAATATTGTTATTATTACTTAAAGCATCAAAAGAATTTCTCAACGAGACCATGTCAATATTGTCATTAATGTAAGACTTTTTAACGTTAGAAACCTTAACGGGCTTATTAGGCTCATTAACACAAATAGCATGCTTATCATTCGATTGCTTAGCAATCTCATATTCATTCACTTGCTCATTAGTACCAACATTAGAAGAACTAGAGGGAGAAGTTGACGTACCAATATTAGGATCAACATTAACTTGGGACGTAGATACATCATTAGTTGGTTTGGAAATAGGTCTATAATAGTATTGAACCTTTGTTTTTTGCAAACGCACTCCATCAACTTGCCGAGCAGGTTGTTTACCTTTCCTTTTCTTCATATCAACTTCAGTAAACGCACACCATCAACGTTTTTTATTTTATTAACTTTTTTCAATTCGCGTTTTCTTTTCGCTTTTCATACGTTTTTGTTTGTTTTTATACGTTTTCATATGTTTTCGTCCGTTTTCATACGTTGTCGTCCTTTTTTTTTGGGTAAAGGGGAGTAATCCTGCACCCTGGTAAATATATTAACCAAAAAATACGTTTAGGTACAATGGATATGAGTGAAACCTCATATCTCAGCCCGTTACATAGGCATAAAGCTTACATAACATGATACTACCTATTTTCTAAACAAGAAAACAAACAAAGAAACCACTACTCAAATGATAACATAGGACATAACAAAAACAAATTACTTCCTAGGTCCTTGAAGCTTGGTGCCATACATGGCATTAAAGGCATCCAAATTCCCTAGAAGATCAGAAACCTGCTTCGCATAGTCATCATAGTCATAGTCATCATACTCATCTTCATACTCTTGGCCACCCCCGAATAGATTAGCAGACTCATCAAATGGGTTAGCAATCACCTCATCTTCAGAATCAGATACCACGATATCTCCCACTTTAGAAAAAGGGTTAACTCTCTTAGTAGAAGAGGCGGGCGGAATAGAAGAATCATTAGTTTTAAGAGCCACATCCGACTACATCTCTTTCAAATCACTCACAGGGGGTTCTTATGATGCAGTACCTGTCTTAGTAGACTTATCTTCATTAGCTTCCATTGTACGATCAGAATCCACATCCTTGTTGGTGTCATTAGTAGGAGTGCCAAAGACATCCGTAGATTCCATATTAAGAGCATCAAACTTGTTAGATGTAGAGATCTTAGTTCCACTCGAAGTAGCCACATCAGAAGCATTCTTCTTAGTGACTTCCACTTTCTTGGTTCGGGAGGATCACTTAGTGACTTCTTCGCTTTGTCGCCCTTCGCTCATATGTTGTCGTCGCTATCGTTTTCATTTTACGTTTTACGCTTTCATACATTTTCTTCCATTTTCATAGGTATTCGCCCATTTTTCTTACATTTTTTTTTTTCATATGTTGTCGTCCGTTATCATCGGTATTCACCCTTCGTTTCGTCCATTTTCTAAACGTGTTTTACTCGCTTTCATACATTTTCTTCCATTTTCATAGGTATTCGCCCATTTTTCTTACATTTTCATCCATTTTTACAGGTTTCTGACTATCACAAGTGATATTATATGATATTCGAAATATCACTTGTGATTTTCTGAATATCACTTTTTCATATTCAGAATATCACTTTTTCATATTCAGAATATCACTTTGTGATTTTCATATTACAAAACATTAGTTGAAAATCACTTGTGATATTCTGAATATCACATATCACTTGTGATATTCTAAATATCATAGAATATCACTTCTGATATTTTGAATATCACAAAATATCACTTGTGATATTCAAAATATCACCTGTGATATTCTGAAAACGTATGAAAATGTCTGAAAACGAACGAATATGTATGAAAATAGACGAAAATGTATGAAAGCTTAAAACACGTACAAAAACGAATGAAAACGGACGAAAATGTATGAATAATGGACGAAAACGTAAGAAAACGGACGAAAACGTATGATAATGGACCAAAACAGATGAAAATGTGTGAAAATGGATGAAAACTGACGAAGACGTATGAAAACAAAGACAAAAATGCGAGTTATAAAAATGTGAATAACGTGAATTAAAAAAAATGTGAAGTTCAAAAAATAAGTGAGTTAAAAAAAAGACAAAAAAAATGTGAATAAAAAAGAATGATAAAAAGACAAGAAAAAAAATATGGACTTAGGTTTAGGTTAATTTCTACTATTAAATCAAACTAAATAAATGTTGGAGATTTGTCCTTTGATTTCTCCAGTAAGAGTAAGCAAATGATTTCTCCAGTAAGAAACAAAATTTCAATTTATATAAAACAAGATGAAAAGAGTTGCTTGATAAATAAGTAGTACTTTTTTCAAGCATTAATACATTCTTTTTAACTAATTCTGTTACAAGAAATATATTTAAAATATGAGCTAAAGACAAAAGAAGAAATATAAAGATTGAGATATGCTTTCTACCAAGTGTTATTGTAATATGATTAATAACATGAGAATAATAATCCAGGAAACTACATTATCTTTGGTGATTTCAATGTGGTAAGATTTGGTTCGGAAAGGATTGGGTCTCTCTTCAGTCACACATCCGCCGTTGAGTTCAACCATTTTATCCTTAAAGGTAATCTCTGTTATATTCCTCTTGGTGGTCATGCTTTTATGCGTATTAGTAGTAATGGAGAAAAATTGAGTAAGCTAGATTGCTTCTTGATTTCTGAAAGTGTCACATCTACAGTTCCTAATCTACATGCGACGGCTTTGGACCTTATGATTTTAGATTATATTTTTTGGGTAAAGGGGTAATCCTGCACCCTGGTAAAGTATATTAACCAAAAAGATTGAAGTACAACGGATGAGAGTGAGTCTCTCATCTCAGTCCCTTAGGACACTTACAGACTATTATATAAGAATGACACACCATTCTTATAACTTACAAAAATGAACCTATCAAATTGACAAAAGTAAATAAAAACAATACAATACGACTCAAGACAAGTACTTGAGCCTTCTAAATCACTTTGACGGTCCACCAACTTCCATGAAGAATCCTCCAACTTCCACTCACGAATCATCAATCATGAGATGATGACCATTAACGGATGAACATAGGGTTTCCCAATCCCTAACTTACATGATAGACAATCACGAGACACCAGAATGAATGAGAATGCAACAAATCTGTGATTGTGTGAATGGGGTTTTGAACAAGAGCCCCCAAAACTTAACTTCCATCAACAACATGAATACCACCAATCAATTAACATGATTGGTCAGCCATGCATACACATTGCAGCTCACATGATCATCAGGAAAACCAAGCAACGATACATGTTTGCCCACTTGAAACTATGGTACGATCAGAAACACATCAGCAAACAAAAGTAATGGATATCAGCAGGAACCAATGTGAAAACATCTACCATAGACATACACGCCATGTACAACCAAGGGTTCCACAAACCCTAACTCCAAAGCACGATCAGGTCTGCGGCAAAGAGAAACAGAAACGACCAGCCACACGCCATCCAAGAACTTTCACTCTCCCAAACCCACGTAACAATGAGAAACCTCAACATCAAGAACACCCTTACATGAACCACAAATTAGGACTTACAAGATCGTAAACCACAAGGGTTACATCCAGTTACCAAATAAAACCAAAACCCAGAAGAGGGTATCGATTATCCATGAAGCATGTCAATCCCTAAACAACAAAGATCGTTCAGCAAGATAGAACAAATAAATCCATACGATCAACCCCACATCAATAACAGAATCGCTAGTAAAACGAAACCCTAAAAAATTAGGGTTTCGTATTCCATTGAAGCACAACAAACCCGCCTCAAAGATTAATTCAATAAGTGTAATGAGGACCAGATCAACTGAATAAAAAACCAAAACCCTAAAAGAACACCACGCTCATCCTGAAAATCGTCAAAAAATGATTTAAAAAGACAATCGTAAGGCATAAGTAATTAGGGTTTTGACAAGGACAATTTCAATAAGTACTGAATTGAAAGCCATGACACACCCCTTCCCAGAAGAAAACAACGACTAAATCGATTGCATATCATTCAGAGAATAATAGAGAGGCGATTTGAATTGCTGTAAAAGTGATCGGAATAGTAAGGGGAGGGGTGGCCGAAAATCGCCCCCATGGGGAGAGAGAATTAGGGTTTTTTATGATTTTAGATCATAGGCCCATTCTTTTACATCAGTTGTATGAAGACTTTGGACCAATTCCTTTTAAGTTCTACAATTCTTGGATGTTGCACCCTCAATTTGATTGCATGATCCATCTTGCATGGGAACAGACTAAGGGGGTGTTTCTTTTTTATGTCTGTTTGAAGATGGTATCCTTTTACATAAAAGTATCTTTTTGCAGTTGGTCAAATACAGAAAAATGGGTGTTTCTTTTACTTCCTGAATAGCAAAGGCTTATAAAGTAAATGACTATCTTACCCTTTTATTCATAAAAAGCCCCAAATTAGAATTTTTATAAACTCAAACCATAGTTACCAGTTGATAAAATCATCTTTATTTGTAGAATTAAACTATAATAATTTTTAATTGAACCACTTCACAGTTAATACTCAATAGCCTAAATTCTATTTAGAAAAAAAAAATCCGCACTTCAGTTTGCACTATCTTCCTCATATGCCCATGTTCCACCATTAATGACTTTTGAAACTCTAGATCAATGACAAAAAAAATAAGAAGCAAATTATAAAACCTTGAGGGAAGCAAATCGGGGTGAAGAAATGTCATACGATTGGAAGGAGCGTACTGACGAGAACATCGGTTGCGGGATGTGGTGTTGGGAGGGAGGAGGAACGTCGGTAGGTAGGTGGGTTGCTGGAAGGAGAGGTTGAGGTGATGGTGGATTTTGGGTGAAATGGGTGAGAAGAGATTGAGGGTATTTTATGTCTTTATTGTGGTGTTTTATGTCCTGGATGGGAATGAGGGAGCTTTTTACACCCTTTCACATTAAGGAATATTTTTTGTAACAAGCCAAAAGAAACACACCATAAAACTGAGTGGGAAGCTGATTGTTACCAAAAAGGTCATTAAGCAAAAAGTAAACACACCCTAAGTCTCTCACAGGTTCAAATTCTTTCATTCTTTTTAGAGATAAAATGAAGAATTTAAAACAAAGTATCAAGCGTTGGTCTCAACAAATTCACAATTCTCATCAGTCTTCTAAACGTGATATGGAGACTAATTTGCTCAAACTTGATTTAGAAATTGAAGCAGGTCGGGGAAATCCAGAATTATGGGCAATTCGTTCTTCTATTCTAAAAAGTATTCGAGACATTGATAGATTAGAATGTCTTGATAATTGTCAGAAAGCCAAAGTCAAATGGGGCATTGAAGGAGATGAAAATAACAAATATTTTCATGGGACTGTTAATCGTAAACGTCGTCAACTGGCTATAAAAGGTATCATGAAGGATGGTTTATGGTCCACTGACCCAAAGCAAATAAAAGATGTCTTCTTTTCTTTTTTTGAAGAGAAATTCAAAATTTTTGAGGGATCTAAAGTTACACATCGTAGTCGTCATTATGCTTCTCTAGATGAGACACAAAATGCGTTTTTGGAAGCTGAAGTTTCTGAGTTAGAAATTCGAAATGCAATTTGCGATTGTGGCTCAGAAAAATCTCCCGGGCCAGATGACTTCTCGTTTGGCTTTTATAAGAAGTATTGGGACATTTAAAAAGATGATATCTTGAAGTTTGTTCGTGAATTCTTTTCCACAGGTAACATTCCGGAGGGCTGTAACTCTTCATTTATTACGTTGATTCCTAAGGTAAAAAACCCAATTGTTGTCTTTGATTTTCATCCCATCAGTTTAATTGGAGCACAATATAAAATTGTAGCCAAAATCCTTGCAAATCGGCTTGCACGGGTTTTAGATTCGATTGTAAGCATTGAACAAACGACTTTTATTAGGAATCGTCAAATCTTAGACGGGCCCCTTATGGTTAATGAAATCATTGATTGGTATAAACGCAAGAATGAATCCCTTATGGTCTTTAAAATTGATTTTGAAAAGGAATTTGACTCCGTTTCATGGGATTTTATTGATCGTATCTTGCTTTTCCTTGGATTTGGGTCGCGTTGGCAGAATTGGATTCATGGCTGCTTATACTCTGCCAAAGCTTTCGTTTTAGTTAATGGTAGTCCCTCCAAAGAATTCTCAATCCAACGAGGTCTAAGGCAAGGAGATCCTCTATCTCCTTTTCTTTTCATCCTAGTGATGGAAGGTTTAAATGTTGCCATTATAGATGCTATTGATGCCGACTTATTTTTGCCGATGATGTTCTCTTACTTGGTGAATGGTCTCGTGAAAATATACAATGGATAGTTCATCTCCTCAAATTTTTTTAGAAAGTTTCTGATCTTCAAATAAATTTGCATAAGTCCAGCCTATACGGAGTTGAGATTCCTTACATTGATGTACAACCTTGGCCTCAATTACGGGTTGTCAAGCACAGAACCTTCCATTCATCTATTTGGGTCTCCCTATAACAGCAAACATGTCTAGAGTAGCGGCATGGAACCCCATCATTGACAAGTTTAAGCAGCGTCTCTCAAAGTGGAAGTCTAATATGCTATCGATTGGAGGGAGATCCACTCTTATTACATCGGTACCCCTTGAGTGCACCACCAACTTCCAGGACCACAAACATTGGTACACAACGTAAACAATGAGTCGCCAGAAGAGACCCCGCTACACCATATACCAAATGTACACATGGTTGTAGTATAGTCACCGACACCACCCACCACAACAACCAAAACAGCCCCAAACGGAATAGAAACCACGATTTGTACTATTACACAAGATCCAACACATGATTGACCTAAAACCATTAGATAAGAAAACAAATGAACCAAGATCAAAAGAGGATACCATTCGAACCAAGAAATCCTCATCTCTCCCAATACCTACGAACAATCCAAGATACTTAACAAAAATAAAAGTAACAAAACCCTAAAACGGGGTTACTTCCAGCAAAAATAGCCCCAACGTGCATAGAGTATGCATCCAGGAACTGTAAAACATCAGCCATCCGCACACTAGACGAACCCACGAGATCATTGAGTGATAAACATGGTGAATCCTAAAGAATTAGGATAACCACCTAAGTGCAGCGATACTGAACAAGCCCAAAAAACTGCGAATAGATAAAAAACCCTAACAAGTTAGGGTTTCGTACAATGAAGCAATAGCAGATCCAAGCGCATAACCACAAAGATATAGCAAATAAGCACCATCAATTGTAACATATAAATATTAATAAACCGCCATGATAAGAACAGATCTGTATACGATTTCACAGGATAACCAAATTGAAACCCTAAATCAAAAACACTAACCCTAAAACGTTGAAAAACATTTTAAGGAGAACCGATTATATGTTAAAGGAGATTTAGGGTTTATGGGCGAATCCACAAGATATAAAGATGAAAGATTGCAAGCCGCTTCTTTGATACACACAAACCAAGATAACCGATTGCATACACAAGGTAGAGAGGCGGTTCTAATGGATTGATTTGGCCGGAATAGAATAAAAGAGGCGGTGCGGATTTTCCCAGAGAGAGAGAACTCTAGGGTTTTTGTTTGTTTTTTAGCAACAACAAATTTTACTCTTGTAATAATCTTAACTATTCCTATCAAATGAATAAAATTTCAAACCATAATGAGAAATGCTTTTGTGTTAGGTTTCAAGCACCAATTAGATGAAGGCTTTATCGTGGTCTTGCTAATATATGAGTTTGTAGCAATTCAACCTTAATTAGGTATTGTATCATAATCATAAATTACAATATATATGTATATGATTTTATGCTATTTTTAACTTATTTGGCAATTGTTGGACTGTCTTTATGTTTGATTTCTCGACATTTACCCTATTTAACATGGTATGTTTATAGGTTTCGTTTCGCCATCTTATTACTGTATATAAGATATCAACATTATGTAGCTTTTTAACATCCTTTTTTTAATACCCGTGAATTTCACGAGTCTTTTAGTTAGTAAATTATAATTCTAAGTATATGGTTGTTGCGGGTAGCGTTATACTAACTTTGAATGAATGATCCAGGCCTACATTAACATGAGGTATCTATCTTCTCCAAACCCATGAATATATACATTACATGTACGTATATGTTTTAATCATGAAAAATGGTTTAACTTCTTAGAATTGTGTAAAAATTCTCATAATCGTAAGTGATGAGATGACTATAAAGTCACAAAGTCGGCCAATTTATAAATCGGGTGAAATTAAGGCGCATTAGAAAGATTATTGTTAAAAATGTTTATAGAAGAATATATCATTACTCTTTAATCGTTACATACGAATAAGTTTGTGATGTATTACATATTTTCAATTTGTCAACGAATGATTTAGGTTATTTATCAGTATATATTGACCGAAACGTACCATTGGTGATAAAAGCCGTTGGTGATTGATTGGTAATATCACCCGGTTCTAATTTCCCTTGCAAAACCCTGGGTAATAATGTATTAGGACCCGTCACTAATCCTAACTTTTTTTTGTCGACGATCGTCGTTACCGGCCAACATATTACTGCTTAATATCAAACGCTAATTATAATTGAAAATGTTACGACCCTAGTTTTAAAAAATAAATGGATAAATAATAATAATAATAATAATAATAATAATAATAATAATAATAATAATAATAATAAACGGAGTTTTATGGACTGTAAAAATAAATAAATATACCGTCGGACTCGTTTTTCGTGCTTTTCCAATGGTATGCTCGGGAAATTTTTCGACTTAAAACGAACTTCGAAAATGCGAAAATCATCGCTTTTTCTTTGTTTTCGTATTTTTGAGGTTCGCTTGAAATCGAAAAATTCCCGAGCATACCATTGAAAGAGCACTAAAAAAATCGAATGACGAGCTGGGAATTTTTTCGACTTGGTTTGGACCTCGAAAAATGCGAAACAAAGAAAAAACGATGATTTTCGCATTTTTCGAGGTTCAAACTAAGTCAAAAATTCCCGAGCATACCATTGGAAAGAGCACGAAAAACGAGTCCGACGGTATATTTATTTATTTTTTACAGTCCATAAACTCCGTAAATCGATGCGCCAAAACTAAATCGAACCTTTAATAACGCTTTTAACTTTTAGAAAAGGTTATGTATTAAATTTATGGAATCATACTAGAAGCTATGCTCTTGCCGGTTGGGCAAAGCATCGCTTCCCAACCAAAAGGTCCCGAGTTCGAATCCGTGGGGAGCCAAAGTTGTGATATATTTCACCAATGCCACGCGTGGCACCACCTCATCGGCTCACGTGGCAACCCGACCGACCCGCTTACCGACCCGACCCATTTACCGACCGACCCGTTGCCACGTGGCACCACTCATGTGGTGACACGTGGCGCTGACCAAAGTTGACCACGTGGACGAATTTTTAAATAAATTTAAGGACTTTGGTTGCAATTTGTTCCTTGCCACAAGGACGATTTACGTAAATATAACGGAGATATTTGCACCGTTAGTCCTCATTAACCGATTTAACTAACGGAGGATGTATTTGTGCCAACTTACTAACGGAGGATGATTTTGTGCCAAAAAAAGTTTAGTGACGATACAAGACCACGCAAGAAACCACATTGGATGTTTTGGTGACTTTACTCAATAATAACTTACTAGCTAGGCACAACTAAAAGATAAATATTTTTTTACCACTAGTGTTTGTTAGTTACTACTGGATTTACGAAACAAACATCATCATGAGATCATGCCATGTAAGCCATTAACATTCAGCAATACTTTTCAATGATAGAACTAAATAAGTTTTGCTTACCAAGTTATTTTTTTGAAGAATCTTGACTACTATATACTAAAAATTATTTCGATGCATGT